>VYYJ01002091.1:0-23961 GCA_021029165.1 Cyphoderus albinus | reverse complement strand
GGTTTATGTACATAGTGTTTAAAAAATAAACTGGTACTTTTTTAAAATAAAATGGTTGATGAAACGAGATTAAAATTAAATTGAGTGAGTGTTATATGCAATGAGAGCTCTTTTGTTTTTGTTGTCAGTTTTGTCATCGTTACTATGAATGTATATTAATACGCTGTAAAAATAATTGTTAAACAAAATGAAGAAGAAAACAAAAATTTCTGTACATTTTCAAAAGAAAAAAAAATAATTAAATCGTCATCATCGTGTTTGTGTGTCTGTGGAATTTATTAAAAAGTATAAAACACGCGCTTTTAAAAAAGCGTTTGTTTAAAATCATTTTTTATTTTATTTTAGTAGTCTCGCCATCATATTTTTTCATCAGTTATTCATCGTTCCATTTTATTTTGTTTAAATCATACTCCATCGCCCTGCCATTTCATTCGTATTTTTTACGATTTTTTTTTTCGGCAAGGAGACGCGGAATAGGGATTAAGGAAGCACATTTTTAAGCGGTGATTTTAATACGCGTGTTTTTGTTTACGCGAACTTTTAGTAGTTTAAATAAAGAAAAGATCTCCGTTGTAGTCCTACTAAAAAAACTAATTTAAATACTTTAAAACTTGATTAAACCCATGTTAAATCCTTCATCAGTCTTAATCAACTCAGAGTTTAACCGAGAAACTTCTCCGTATCTTCCCATTTTTTTTCAACTCTGCCTTATTCTGCTAAGACCTACCACTTACCTAGTACCTAGTACTACGATTACCATGGTAACGGAGGTGGTTGATTTTTTTTAGATGCACCACCACCACCGTGAGCGAGCATTGTATCGTGTAGTCATCATGTACGTACACACACCACGTAAGAAGATGAAAAAAACTCTCCTTTTCTCTCTCTCTCTCTCTTCGTGTGTGTGTAACCAAGGCAACGCAAATAACTGTGTCAAGTCAAGATAGTGTAGCAGAACACCACGATCATCATCATCTGTTCTGTGAGTGAGAGAGAAAATCGACGTCTCTCTTCTACACGTACAGCACCAGCCTCAAAAAAATCATCATCATCATTACGAAAATATTTTATTAATTAGTAACTTTGGAAACGGCGGAGGAAGAAAAGAGAAAAATTAAATGAGGTATTTTACACACTTAACCTAATCTTCTTGGAAGGCCCTAGTCGTTTTATTAACGGTTTGGTTCGTGTGTGGACGTGGACTGGGCTGGCTCTCTGTGCTGTGAATTGAACACCTGCACACGTCTCTCAGTCTTACCACGGCAACAAATCCAAAGAAACGGGACACGTGACACAACAATAAGAGGGCGTCAATTTTTTTAATAGAAACTGTAAACCAGCAAACTGACAGAGCAGCTAAGCATTTTTTAATGCAGAATAATGGGAGCTGAGAAGAAACCGTAACGCTGGAAACAAAAATAAGAAAACGAAGAAGAAGAAGAAAAAAACCGTTAAAACAATTTGTTCCTAAAGAAACCATTCCAGAAAGAAAATTTAAAAAGACAAAAAAATTTTAACTCCATTCCAAATCCCGAGTGGTTTCTGTGACTGACTTAATTGAGACACACTCAAAATCATCGTCGTCACCATGAGCACCGAGCTGAAATCGAACTCTCGGGACTCTCCCGAGTTATCGTCACCGATAAGCAGCGGCAGTGGTGGCGGCGATATAATCAACGTTCACAATCACCATGGCCTCGGCTCGAAGCTCCACCTGAACACTGTCACGTCGAAAGCTTCCGACCCACCCCATTTCAGCTCGCTTATCGGGAAAACGCTACCGCTCGACAAGGCACACCAACTGGTCGTCGAGGAGGTCATCGCCGAGGGAGGCTTCGGCGTCATCTTTCTTGTCAAGAACGCCAAGAACGATAAGGCGAAACTCGCGCTGAAACGGGTCGTCGTGAATAACGACCGGGACTATGCCAACGTCATCGGGGAGGTGGCCATCATGGTTAGTTTGTTATTATCGCTATGGTTACTAATTAAGTTATTGTTATTAGAATTCAAGTTAGTTATTATTATTTTTTTTATTGTTGCTGTTGCCAGGCGACGCTCTCCCAAAAGACTCCTCACATATTGGCATCTCTGTCACACTTGGTCGTCTCGTACGGGTCACAAACGTATGAAGTTCAGGTTTGGCAAAAAAAAATTGAGATTGATATGCAAAAAATTAAATACGCCAATTTCGGGCTTATAAAGGTTTTTAATTTAATTTCTTTTTTTTTTTTTCATTACTTTCATTTTCATTTTCTGTTTGTCCCATACACACAGAACCTGATGCCGCTCTGTAAACAGGTAAGGTGAAATATCCTTTAAGAGTTAATTATGGTTTAACGAGAGTTTAAGAAGAGTCTTCAGAGTTTTTTTGTTTGCTTTGTTCTTCTAGAACCTTCTGCAAGTGGCGTCTTCCCGGATGCAGAAATCGACAACCTTCACCGAGACAGAGATACTACAGATTTTGAAGTGTACCAGGTATTTTTCAAACAATTTTTTTTTCTACGTCGTCACCGTAGTAACGTAAGAGAAAATTGTAAGCCGAAATTATTTTTTTGTGAATAGCCTGGCGCTACTCGAACTGCACACTTCAACGCAGCCAATAATTCACCGTGATATCAAGATCGAGAACATCCTGTTGCTTGACGACAACTACGTGCTCTCCGATTTCGGGTCCGCCACGACCAGGGTGAGGAGAAATAAGTGTTAAAAAGAAATTAATAAGGCTGTTTTAAAGATCCGAGTTTAAAAGAAAAAATTTTTTCTTCCCATTTTTTTCATCAAAGATCTGGGATCCAAACACTGACAGTGTCACGGCGATAACCGAGGACCTCGATAAGCACACAACGCTACAGGTTTAAAAAATAATAATTATACAATAATTGTAAAAAAAATGCCGACCACGAAATAATGTGCTATCAACGAATTAACTAAGCAACCTTTTTTCCCCTCTGCAGTACCGAAGCCCAGAAATGGTCGACCTGTGGGGCCAGGTAAAGATTATTTGTAATAGTTTAATGAATGCGCTTGATTTATTTAACAGACGCACACAGTTAACAAATAACGTTTTTTTCACACTTGTCAGCGTGGTCCCATCTCCGTGGCTTCTGATATCTGGGCGCTTGGCGCAACAGCGTTCAAGCTCATGAGCTTCAAGTAAGAAAAAAAAATCTGATTCGATTTAAAAAGAAATAAATTGATAAAATTGATTGAATTTTAAATAAATGAATTTAATTTTTAAAAAAATAAAATCTCTATAGGGACGCGTTTGAGACGGTTTTAGCGATCCAGAACCGGAACCTGACCTGGGGTAGCGTCAAATCAAAGTATTCAGAGCAGCTCGTCACGCTCGTTGAGGGTAACGAAGAAAACAAAAAAAAAAAAAAGAAAAGATTTTTTCCCCCAGACAAATGACAACAAGAAATGAATAAAAAATTAATATTTTGTCGCAGTGCTTCTCGCGGAGAACCAGACAACTCGACCCCCGGTTGATGAGGTCATTCGGATCTGCACGTAATAAATCAAATTACATTTATTTAAAAAATCTTTAAATCGTCATGTGACAGTTTGTAATCCCCGAAATTGTTTCAAGCAGCGGTGGTCTCTGTGGTGACTGGACACACCTCAGCGCCTGTTTCCAGCGAATCACCCGGGACATTCGACTGAGGGAGGAGCAGAGCAAGAAACAGACTTCGAGTAACAATAATAACGCGAATGTTGTCATGGAGACGACTGTGACGCCTAGGCAGAGGCCAAAGCGGACCACCGTTGCAGCAGCAGTCGTGCCTGGTGGTGGCGTCGTCGCTGGCGCCGCAGCAGCCTCCGCTCCTGGAGTTGGTGGCTTGCCTGCAACACTCCCGTTACTCGGTGCTCCACCGAAAAGCCCGAAACCTCTGTCGCCGAGTCCAGGGATTGCGGATGGGAGTGCTGCTCGGTTCTTCAGGTAAGGTTATCATCAGAATGAAACGGATATCCTTGAATGTCTATGTCTTTTCAACTTTTTATTTATTTGTCTTCCAGCCCGGCCCCCGCCACGTCACAACAACCACAACCACCAGCAATATCTCCAACACCACCTCAGCAACAGCACATCACCACGACGTCGGCGACAGGGAGCAAGACAGCGACGCCTTCTCCAACGCCTTCCTCTTCTTCGTCTTCTGCACTCCCACCACCACCGCAACCACCTCCAACGGCTCCAACCAACAACACCACCACCACATCAGTATCAAACACATCATTATCATCAGCAGCAGCAGCATCGTCACAACAGGCGACAACGCCCGTTGCCCCGGTACCTCCTCCATCGAGCTGGAACCCTTTTGACGAAGACTACACCGCACCACCATCGCAACAACCGGCACCACCGCCTCACCAGTCATCTTCAGCAGCAGCGCCTCAATTCTGTGATAGCGACCAGCAGCAGCAGCAACCTGACATTGACGACGACCCGTTTGCGAGGGCTCCATTTGGTAAGATCAAGAAAAATAACGATTTTTTTCTCTTTCCAAAAATTTCGTTCCTATAGTAACGCGCAAACGATCTATAACTCGTTCAAAATTAAACCCAAATAACTCATTGACAAATCGGAATTTTTTTTTTTAACTCACAATAACTCAACGTTAAAGTATTATAAACCCTGAGCAACTCATGTTAACCCACCAATAACTCTCGTTAACCGACACCGTTAAATATTTAAGTATTGAAAATTGGGTTCGTTCCGCAGGTACCGTACACTTAAAAAACAAGAAGCAACAACACCAGCAGCAACAGCCTGCCAATTGAATTCTTTTCAGTTTTTACAATTTCATTTTTATTTTACTTTTTTTGTTGTT
Organism: Cyphoderus albinus; assembly: GCA_021029165.1. NCBI lineage: Eukaryota > Metazoa > Arthropoda > Collembola > Entomobryomorpha > Paronellidae > Cyphoderus > Cyphoderus albinus. The sequence goes on along the minus strand of VYYJ01002091.1, from coordinate 19,129 downwards.
TTCTCTTTTTTTTTTTTTTTTTCGCTCGTGTTGCGTGTAAAACCCTTAACAACAACCAACCGCGCCTTCCTCCTAAAGACTACTTCAAGTACCAGCCGATACCGGTACCTGCGACTGTCGGTGGTGGTGTTGGTGAATTCGTCACCACGACAACTCATGTTGGCGGTGGACTCGCATCATCGCAACAGTTCTACACGCAACACTTTGACTACTCGTCGCCACAGCAGCAACATCAACCGTTTTACTATGCGCCGAATAATCCGTTCTTAAACTATACCCCGAATCACGATGACGACGACGATGATGATGAAGACGATGACGAAGATTACGAGTGTGTAGGGGGTGACGACGATGATGGTGACGACCACGTGGCGAACAACGTTGGAGGTAGCGGCAGACTTGTTGGCGGCACAGGCACCACGTATCATCACGCTGCTACGCAACAACATTCCAGCATAATACTAAATAATAATGTCGATTTTGTTAGTCAGGTGAATAATATTAGTGGTAGTAATAGTTCTTCTATAACTAATAATAGTATTTCTAGTAATAACAACGTCGTCATGGCAGCTGTGGGAAGGGGTGTCACGAACCTCAGTTTTGACGATGAGTATTTGATGGGCGCGGCAGCAGCGGCGGCAGCAGCGGAGAGGGCAGCTAATAATTCTACTACTGGCGTTGCTGTCACCAGGGGGATGATGAGGAGGGATTAATAATAATAATTTTAAAAAATCAATTTAAAAAATGGTATAAAATTGTTTAATAATCCCGATTTAATGAAATAAACAAAAAATCTATGCACACTCCAGTTATATTTAAAAAGAAAAAAAAAATGCTAACTTATTTCAAAAAGGAAGAATTAAAAAAAATCGTTAAACAAAATAATAATGAACAGATAAAATATCCATATATAAAACTATATATAGTTTTTTGTTGTTGTTTTTTTTTGCGTGTTGACATGGAGAAAACGATTAAATAAAAAAGTTATACTTAAATAAATAAAGATTATCACCACCAATGTTATCATGAGTTATACAGAATACCATCACAGAATTTTAAAACTCATTTTAACTCAAATATAAATTATTTTAACCCAAATATAAAACTCGATTAACTCAACCCTCTCAAATAACCCATTTGACACTCATTTTAAATCATCTTTCTCATTAACTCATCTCAACCCAATTCTCATATATTTAATACTTTTTTTGGCATCTTTGACACAATTATGTTTTTTATTTGATGGCAACTCTATCGACTGTTGCCACCACCCCCACTGCTACAAGTCCTGCACGAGCTCTCCTCCTCCACCTCCCTGGCGCGCTTATCCGAGTACGATAAGAACTCTTGAGTAGCTTATCAGACCGTCCCGGTTTCTGTCACCACTATCCAAGATCTTTGTAGCTTCCTCAATGAGCACTGCACCGGTTTTCTTGGGTACTTGGCACGAGTCGGATCCTACTACTCGCAAAGTAGTTGTGGGCAGTAAACTGAGAATCGAGTTTCCTACCTCCTCCTATGGCAACGTCCTCTCCTGTATTATAGGGTGTCATGTCAATATTATTATAAAAACTTTCGTGATTTTGAAACGATATCCAAACAAAAATAAAATTGTCACCATGGCAACAATCTGCTATTGTAATAAGCAACCAGATGAAAGAAGAAATGGAAAGAAAAAATTGAAAGAGAAAAAAAAGCTATTTAGATGTAACAAAAAAAAATTCATTCGCCGACGCACGCCCACAAAAAATAATAAATTCCACGCGATTCGGTCTTTTTATTTATTTATTTAAAAACACACAAAAATGTTTCTGTTTCTGGATGTATTTTTTTATAAATTATTATTTTCTGTACAGATTTTTAAAAAACTTGTTTTAACGTGGAAGACGCTGTCAAAATTTTTAAAATCTTTAAAATTCCCTACATTTTTTTTAGTCATCCATTGAGTGAGGTAAAAATAAAAACAAATTTCTCCAGATAACAAAAAAAATACCACAATAAAGACGTATTAAAAAATAAAATATATTTTTTTCCAAGTCTCAAATTGAAACTAAACTTAACAAGAAATTATAATTTTTTATATATACAAATTCAGACAGAAATGTTTTTTTTTTAAATGCACCAAAAAAAACAAAAAAGATAATCTTTTTCCTGATTGATTGATTGATTGACGCTGTGTGTCCCGTTTGCCGTTGTTTTCTTTTTCAAAAATCCCAGTCAATGAGTAAATAGTTTAGCAAGTAGGAGACAGACACACGACACACCCCGATATATATAAAAATTTTCTTTAATATTTAGTGTCCTCCTGCCGCTCCCGCTCCACCCGTCGCCGCCGCCGCACCTGCCCCTGGTCCCGCCCTTTGCTGAGCCTTCGTTTGTGCCAAGTTGAACTCCATGCTGGAAGTAAGGCGAGAGAGAGAGAAAGAGCAAGATGAGTTTAGTTTCCAAGACGACGGTATATATATTAATTATTATTATTATTATTATAAAAAGAACTGACTAGTCAATCATGCCATCCTTGTTCATGTCATCGTTCTGGAGAATGGGGTCGATCATCTGAACGAGTTCGTCGTCCGTGAAGATTTTCGCTTCTGGGATGGCGTGGCCGGACCGGGGGTCGTGGTTCGACTGGTCTGATCATGGAGGAGGATGAGGGAGGTTATTATTAACAAAAACATAAGCGTGTGAAGTGAAGAGATATACCATCAAATCAAAGGAAAAAAAAGAAGAAAAAATCAAAGGTTCATGAGTTTTTACAGTGATAGGAAGAAGAGCTAAGAAATTCATGATTAAAAAAAGCGTGTTTTAAATTTTGTTATATTCTTTGTTCTGTTTTAAATAATTACCATGCCAATGGATGAGCGACTTGACGAGCTCACAACCGTCCAGTTTATTGTTGCCCTATGAAATTAAAAAAATTATTTTAAAAAATTTCTTTTGATTTCATTTGATTTTAGTTTTAAGTTTTGTAAATAATTTTTATTGTCTCACGTCGGCGTCATGCATCTTGAAGTAGTGGAACTGAAGTTCCTGTTCAGTCATCTGAGAAGTGTCGATCGGGACGTCCAAGTGCTCCTGGATGTGGCTATTCAAAATTAAAAATTACATCCGAAAAATTAAAAATAAAATCAAATTTAAACGCTGCGTCGTCGCCTTGACTAAACTGCAAATAAGAAATAAAAATTGACTCACGCCCTCTCGTTCATCACATTACTGGCGTCCATGAGTCTCCCGTGGTCGGGATGATGGTGACCACCTCCACCACCACCACCACCACCTCCGTGCATCTGCTGCTGTTGTTGCTGAGCGACGGGTGGTTGGTGACCCACCTGTTGTTGTTGTTGCGGATGATGTGAAGGAGGCACGCCCTGTAACTGGACCGGAACTTGGTGCTGCTGCTGTTGTTGTTGAACGTGCTGATGATGTTGTTGTTGTTGCTGTGGCACCTGGTGATGCTGTTGGAACTGTTGTTGTGGTGGTGGAGGTGGTTGGTGATGCCCACCCGGAGGTGGTGGCTGATACTGTTGGGGAGGGACGCCAGGCGCTACACGGACTTGTTGCTGATGATGCTGCTGCTGCTGCTGCTGTTGGTACTGCTGGGCGCTAACGGACGGCGTCGTTGTCGTTAACGTTACTACTATCATGGAGGAAGAAGAAGTAAGAGGAGAAGAGACGCGTTCTCCTCATAACTGCTGCTGGCGTCATCATCTTGTGCTTGATTTGTTTCGTTTTTGTAATTAAAGAAAACAGCTGATGATTGATTTGGGGGTCAATTATGTAAACAAAAAAATGGATTTAAAAAAAATATTTAAAAAGTTTTAAAATTAAAACTGATTGATATTTAAAATCACATGTTGCCTTACAGATTCGATTTCTATTTTATTTTTAATTATTATTATGTCGTCATGTGAACAAAAAACAATTTATTAAAAAATAAATCCAAATTAATTTGTTAAAAACTTCCAGGTGGTTACGTTCGTCGTCGTGCACCTGTGCTTATGTCCGTGTGTGATAGTTTGTTACTATAGTACCTTAAATTTAGCTATTACCACCTTTTTTAGTTCTTTTTTTGACTTTGACACGTAGCAGCAGCAGAAACAGAGACGGATGAGATGATGAAGGAGTCTCTCTACTTTTTCCAATTTATATTGAACTTTATAAAATACAAAATTCAATACTGACACAACCACACAACACTCAGCATAGTCCCATATGTGAACAAAGTCTCCCGTTGCCCCTGGCAACCGGCAAAAAATCTCTCACTCACTACTACTGACTGACACAAACAACAACAGGAATGTCAACAGAGCCAGAGCAGAGCATCTTAATACTTAAACCATATACGATCATCCGGATCATCGAATTTCAATTTTCTTCGACACGACGACGAACCCCTTAACAACTACAGCACCACAGCTGAAACGCAACGTGATAACGTGAACACACACGTAATTGAATTGAAAACGCGAGAGAGAGAGAGACATTTGAAATTTTTAAATTGTGGCGATATCACCATGGCTCTGTCCCTCCTTTAAATTCACTATTATTAAAACCCCCGAGTAATTATCCGTGGTAATGCCATCATCGCAGCCGCCGAACCTCCTCGTCGATCATCATCGTCCTCCTCTTCCTCCTCCTCCTAGTTTACCGTTGCAGTTCAATCTTCTCCTGAGGGGTCCTCCTGCTGGGATCAGCAGTCCCACCACCACCACCACCTCGTCATCATCTCCACCGATAATGGCAACGACGACGACGACTCCCGCTTCTACGGCCACTGCCGCCGCTTCGACTTCGAAACTGTTCCAGTTCATCCGGTCGGAGCTGCTGACGCCGCTGTCACCACTCCAGCAGTCAACAACCGCCGACAACAACGACGATGACGCTGAGGCGGCGCTTTTCGCCGCGAGGAGGAGGGACAAAGGTGGGTTGTTATTTTTAACTAACTAAGTATTTATTTATTTATTTATTTATTTATTTATGTATATATATTATTTCTATGGCAACGTGATAATCTTTTTTAAATTCTCTCTCTCTGTAGTCTCGACGTTCATGCGTATCCCATGGGAGCTGGAGAAGTTGATGGGCTACGGTTTCTTCCAGTGCGCCGACGCGTTCCTCTACGTGTTCACGTTCCTGCCTCTCCGCTGCGTTGTCGCGGTGACGCGCTATCTCGCGGCCATCGTGTTCACGAATAGCAACAAAAGACCGTTGACGCTCCGACCCTCCGACAAATGCGAGATCCTCAAAGTCATCATCCTAGTCGTCAGCAGCTTCGTGTTTCTACAGGTATTTTTATTACCTTTGTTTGGTTACCATGGCGACTCTTTTTTTTATTAGCAGTTTAACTTAATATAATGTTATGTTGTTTGCTCCCATGTAGTTGGACACGAACGCGCTGTATCATCAGATCAAGTCTCAGTCCGTCATCAAGCTCTACATCTTTTTTAACATGCTCGAGGTTGGAGACCGGTTGCTAGGGTGCTTCAGTCAAGATGCGCTGGGTAGCAACGATTTTTTAATATTTTATACAATTTTTACTCACAAATATTTAATTTTTTTTTAAAGTAGATTTATTTTAACCTTTTCAAATTTTTCAGATGCCCTGTTCATCACTGCGACGGAGCAGCATCTACAGCAGTCATCATCATCGTCTTCACCGAGTTGCAGTTCCCCTGGAAACAGTAGCGGTAGCAATAACGCGGTGAAGAGACTCTCTACGAAAATGTACGCGCTTATCTGCGGCGTCTCGATCCTATCGCACTCCTTAGTCATTCTCGCACAATCAACCACGGTAAAGAGAAATTAATGAATGAAAGTTTACATTTTTGTTTTAGTCGCCTAACAACGGCATGATGATAAATTAAAAAGAGACGCTCCATATAATTCTTTATTGTATTGTTTTGTGTCTATGACAATTTATAGCTGAGCGTAGCGATCAACGCGAACAACCGAGCTCTGCTCACCGTCATGATGTCGAACAAGTAACTATAGAAATAAAAACTTTATTCTCGTCTTTTTGTCTGTTTGTCTGTCTCCATGACTGCAACAGTTGATTTTTTATTTATTTTTTGTTTTCCACCGAAAATTAGTTTCGTCGAGCTGAAAGGGTCCGTGTTCAAAAAGTTTGATAAGATGAACCTGTTTCAGGTATATTTTTTTTTAGTTATTTTTAAATCATAATAAATATGACAGTGTCTCCATAGCAACTCTCTCTCTCCCGATTTTGCAGGTGACGTGTTCTGACATCCGTGAGCGGTTCCACCTGTTCGTGTTACTTCTTATCGTGTGCCTCCAAACGCTCAGAGAATACTCGTACGCTGTTGACCGGTTCTGGGTTCTGTTGCCTGGTAATAATTTAACGTGCAGTAGCACATCACACGTGACAATTATTTCCGTTAATTTATTTTATAAACTCTCTTTTTCTCTGTGTCCTAGACTGCCTGTTTGTGCTCGTCGCGGAGATCTTTGTCGACTGGCTCAAGCATGCCTTTATCACTAGGTAGATAACAATTTTTATTCTTTCCGTTGCCAATGGGAACAGAATTTTGTTATTATTATAATATACATAATACCCCGTTATAAAAAAAAGGTTCAACGAGATCCCTTTGCAAGTGTACGAGCAGTACACCCGCTCTCTCGCCTACGACATGGCCGACAGTTTCAAGCGGAAATGCGCCGCCGCTTCGAGGTCCTCTGGCGTTGGCGGTGGTGGTGGCGGCACCAGCTTCAGTGCCGACTACTCTGACGTCGTTGGCCGTCGCCTCGGTTTCGTACCGTTACCTTTAGCGATAGTTCTGATCCGTGTGATCACGCCCATGTGGCGTATCAACGACCGTGTCGTCGGGATGGTGCTTCTCACGTTGCTAGGCTACGTCGCTCTTGCTAGCTTCCGCATCCTCAACATGATCGTGCTTGTGGGCAAGGCGGTGAGGATCATTGACGCACATTGTGGTGCTGGTAGTAGTAATACCAGCAGTGGCAGTGGCGTCAGCAGCACCACCACCGCTGGTTTCGCCAATTCCATCAACGGCGGGGGAGATGTTTGTCAGCAGTCAGGGTTGTTGCCAATGACGACAACCTCGGCGTCAACGACTTCGCTCAACCACGACTCGCTAGCGATGCCAAAGAATCTCAACTCGATCCTGAAAAGGACTCGCACTATTTCGGGTATACAACAACAGCCGCTAGTAGTTTCCTTAGGAACGCCAAAGCGAGAGAGAGATTTTTTTACGTGTCGTATTTTTATCTACGTACAGGTTCCGACGGTGACCTGCTGCTCGCGTTGAAGGCAATCGAAGGGAAGGTCGCTACCGGTGTTGACAAGAAGCTCAAGTTCCGGGACGACGAGCACCTCCTCCACCACCATCATCACGTCGTTGACGACGATCACCACCACCTCAAACAACCGGAAGCACCAGAGGATTCCGCTGCCGCTGGGCTCCAGAAAATCCATCTCCTAGCCAACAGCAACGTCAGTTTATTTTCCGTGGGGTTCAACGAGGAGATGTTGAAGGTCGAGGTAAAAAAAAATGTGGAGCGCATGAAAACATATCAGCATAATATATTTCTCGTCACCATAGGGATTTACTATCAGTTACGATATTTAAACATTTATCAGGAGCAGTTGATGAAAGAGCAGAGCACCGACCGACCCGTCGTCATGGAGAGGAAACACTCGCTGGGGAGCAACTTGCTAGATGAGAGTGTCCTTGTGATGGGGGGTGGAGGAGGCGGTGGAGGAGATCATCATTCCCACGAGGATGGCGATGTCATTGTGAAACGAGAACCGATAGACGATGATGAGAATCCAATAATCAACGACGAAGTGTACGATAGTAGTAGTAGCGACAGTAACGATAACAACGGACCGTTAGACAGAACTGTGATCGAGAGAAGAAATCCGGAGGAGAATGATGATAAGGTGGTAGTAGTAGTGGGTGCCAAAGACGAACAACCTACCACCGTTAAGTTGGAACCAGAAGAGAATCCCCATGGAGATATCACCACTACAACCACCTCCGTAACTACTACGCAACCACAACCGCCTCCACCTGACGTCAAGTCGGAGCCCGGTGTCGTTGAAGAGTCGTCGTCGTCCTCCTCGTTAACAGCGACTTCTTCGAGCAGTACGAATCGCCCAAGCAGCAGCAGCAGCAGCAGTAGTGGTAAAAAGAAACTGATAAATTGGTTTAAAGATCTCTAAAACTCGACTCTCTAATTAGATATTTTTAATATCGTGTGTGTACTTAAAAATTCTGTGTGTTGGTGTTACCTTTTATAAACTACATTTATATATAATATTATACATCCATCCGTTGTTTGTTGCCATGATAAAAAAAAGAAGAAAAACCGATAACCAAATAAATAAATTTTGTTTTTTTATTTATTACATGGATAAATATTTTTTATTATTTTCTTTCTCTTTTCGATTTAAATAAATCGTGAATCTTTTTTTTTACTGCATTTATAAATACATAAATTATTATGGTTTTATTCTACGAGACACACGATAAATGTTTTTTATATATTAACCGAGTATGTAACTATGGGGGTATTATTGTTTATTAAAAGTTTAAAAGCTAAATATAATATCTAAATAATCTATATAATTAAATGAAAAATATAGTAATGAATGATAATGATAATATTTAAATTGATTGATTGATTGATTAATTAATTAATTAATGGTGAATTGCTGATGCTTGCTTGCTTTGTTTCACTTTCTTGGTGCTGTTGTTGTTGATTGGTCGGTCGGTCGCTATATTTTATTTCTCTCTCTCGAAGAATAATCATCGTGTTTTAGCATCTTTTTTTTTGTTATAGCAATTAATTTTAATGGATTTAAACTGACGCGGATGATTTGTTTATATATATATGTCTAATCAAATCATTATGATATAAAAACAATCCACGACAACAACCGACTTTAACCTCCTCCTGTTTAAGCGTTCGACGACACCGCGAGTTTCTTCAAGTGCTCAGTGAAGACCTGGAGACTGACGTCATCCGTTAGCACGGGGGCGCCTCCACTCTCCTAAATATGTGAGAGAAAAAACAGGGGAATAAGAAAAAGAAAACACACGGCATTAATATCAAATTAAAATAGAATATATTTATATCAATTTTAATAAATCAGAAACAAAAAAAATTGTTAGTTAGTGTGGGTGGATATAGAAGAGGGCGAAAGAAAACAAAAAAATAAAAATAAACACTTTATAAAAATGAATATTTATATATTTAAAAAAAAAAACTGATTTACCGAGAACTGACTGCTTGGCACTGGCATCGACTATGAAGCGCAGTAGTAGTAGTAGTAGGTAGGTAGGTAGGTTTTTAATTACGAACGACAGACAGGGAGGATAAACAAACAAACAAACAAACAAAAATAGAAATATTTTTTTCTTCGTTCATTCATTCATTCATATTTTTAGTTAGAAATTATTATTATTATTATTTTAAATTTATAAAATGGCGGGAATGCTCGTTAATTTTTTTTTACAAAAATACGTGTGCTAATTTGTTTTTGTTTGCGGGTGTTAGGCGGTGGTAGTGGTGGCTGGATTCTAATATAAATTCTAATTCTAATCGACTTTCTTTATAAAGAGTTATGGGAACTGGTTTAACGTGAGGAGGTTTTTCGAGAGTTTTTGAATTTAAAACCGCTCTTAACTCTCAATTTATATTACGACTTTATTATAGCGCGTGCGGGAATTCACATATGCGTGCGTGCGTGCGTGCACTATCATAATATTAAAAACTTGATATAATTTAATACAGGGTAAAGATTTACAGACGACCCTGTACATCTCATTTTAATTCTGAATTTTTTTAAATTTTACTCATATAGCACCGAATTTTCGATTACTATCAGAGAAAGAGAATAAAACTGCTTTAAAGAAAAGAATCAATCACTAATAAGAAAAACTCGGTTGTGACGAAAAAATAAAAAGCCACACCACACTTCATCATCAATATCATGACAAACAAACAAACGCAAACAATTTGCATCATCAGCAGCACTCTCGCGAAAAAAATAAAATATTAATTAAAAATATTAAAAAAAACCATGCTATTGAAAAAAGTGTTGACATGAAAACTCACCCCTCCAGACCCGTACGCGTACATGTTGTTATGAGTCTGACTTGGGTTCACCTTCGAGAGGAGGAACCGGGCCTGAGAACCGCCCTGTTCATAACAAAAATAAGAAATAAATCATTGATTCAAATCAAAGTCATTAAAGTCAATTGTAAATGAATTGGAAAGAAAACAAAAATATTAAAATTATTCCTCAAATAAATTTTTACCTGCTCTGTGTCAATGTACCGTGGCACGGGAAACCTCCCCGCCAGAATCTCCTGAGCGTCGGCGACCGGAGCCTCGAGGAGCTGTTTAAAGTTCTCGTACTCGGGCAGGCTCTGGTAGCCGGCGTGACGCCACTGGGCGATGGTCTATCATAAGAGAGAAATTGGTTACTACAACAGTCAATTTAATATTTTGAAAAGAAACACAAAAACTATAAAAACTCCAAAAATCCCGTGCGCACTGACCTCCCCATGAAAGATGAGTATCTGAAAGAAGGTGTCCATGAGAAGTATCCTATCAGGCTGAATACTGGAGGTGTCGAGTAGAACGGGTTCCGGCGGCCCATTAAAACTGTAGCTGTAGAGCACAGGCTGGATCATGACGAGACTCTGCGTGAGGTCCTCCCTGTTCAGCATATGCCTGTAGAAAGTCGTTTCATCGGGTGAGTTGTTGAACACCTGGAGAAACTGTGACCTCCTCAGGTGGAACATGAACTGCGGGTAGAGTGTAAAGTTCTCCGCCAAGCGGAACGATGTCGGGTCGTCTTTGTTGTACTCGCCAAACTTTTGGCAGAGTCGGATGAGCATCCGGTCAACCCAACGGAGAACGTCGCTACCGTCGTCTGACTCGGCACGGAACACCGCAAGCCGGGCCATCAGCACCGCGGCACACTCTTGGTCGTAACCCTGCGAAATGTGGTACAGGTTCGCACTCGCGTCTGCCCAGTTACGGGCGATCGTCGTCACCCGGACTCGCTGCTGACCACTCGAGTGCTGGTACTGAGTTATGAACTGGACACAACCACGGCCACCTTGAGGGATCGGGGCGCCGTGCTATTAATGGGGTGAAGAACAAAATACGGTTCATTTTCTTTCCCTTTTTGTTAGTATCCATAGTAACAAGAAGCATAGAGAGATCCTGATAACTCACCTGATTAACAATCTCGAAAAAGACGCCCACCGTCGTTGTCGGACTGACGGTGCAGAACTTCCACTGGCAAGTCCCGCCGACCCCCATCTCAGTGTCAGCGACCGAGTTCGACTTGACGCCTAAGGAGACGCAGGGCCCGATCGCCCCCGCCACCTTGATCTCACGAGACGTCTTCACCTCGAGCGTCGCGTTGAACGCCATCCGCAAATTGTTCGACTGGTCGTTACGCGTGAAAACCCGCGCATACGTTTGCTTGAAGAGCGTCGAGTTGAACGAGTCGCCCATGATCATGTGGCCACTAACATAAATTAAAAATATATATATATTCTTATTTATCTTATTGTTAGTTACCACGGTGATGCAGTAGTATTAATAATAATAATGAAAATTTGCTGGTATACCCAGTCATGTTGACGAGGTACTTCATCTCGAGGAGTCCAGTCTGGTCGAGGGCGCACGAGTAAATGTCGACAGCGTGCCCGTTGCTAGCCACCCGCGTTCCCAACGCCTCGTAGTGCTTCATCGCCTTCTTCATGTACTTGGCGTTGTCCTGAGTCGAGACACGGAGAGTTGAAAATATAAATCACAAATATCACGATTTTCTAAAAACTTAATAATCATCCATTCCTTTTTACCTTCTCGATGTCATGGTGACTCCTGATGGGCTGCTTGAGCTCATCGTTGACAACCTGACCGGGTCCCTGTGAGCAAGGTCCTCCAACGAAGCACATGATCCTTGACGGTGACCCAGGGTAACACGCCTAATTTAAAAAAAAAAAGAAATCCGTTTTATCTTTTTCTAAAAAAAGTGAATTTCTTTTTCTATTAGTAAATGTAACCTCAACAACTCCAATCGCGATACTCATAGCGACGCCAGTGGAACGCAGACTCCGCTTTCCCTGAGGAACGACCCTTAAAAAACATGACGAAATAATAATTTTAACACGTGTCACCATGTGGATAGACAAAGAAAAGAAAAGTATTAAAAGTCTAAACTAACCACGGATCCCTCTGCAGCTCATTGATGAGGTTGCTCGCGACATCTTGACAGTTGCTAAGTGGCTGGAGGAACCTGTTCCCAAATTGTTGTTGCTGCTGCTGCTGCTGTTGTTGCTGTTGTGGTTGCTGACCAGGAGCAGGAGCAGCAGCAGCACCGGGATGTCCTGGAGGAGCGTGTCCAGCAGCGAACCGCGTGAGACCGAGCATTTCCTGGAGCTGCTTCGTCGTCACGTCCTACAAGAGAAGAGAACAAGAGGTCGTCAGAATACACACACGGTTGCTTTGGTTACACGACAGGGATACAATAATAATAATAATAATAATTTTATTATGTGGTCTGTTACCTTGGTGCCCCTGAACACGAAGCTCTTGCTGATCCCACCCCCTCCGACCAGCTCGTGGATAGACACCATCTTCCCGAATGTGATCAGACCGACAAGGGCGTTGCCTTTTGAGAAAAAAAAACAAGTTCCATTTAATTTAGTTAAATAACAAGACTGGAGGATTAACAAGATGATGATGATGATGCCATGGCAGCTGATGAGAGAATTGTTTTTTTTTTTAAATAAAAGTGATGAATAAAAACTTACTCGGTAGCAGACTGAGGCTCGTGCTTATCGACTCCTTCAGAGCTCCAAGTTCTTCCTGTATACAAAGAAAACGAGAAAGATTTCTGAAAAAATGAAATCACCACGGGAGACGGTATTTAATAAAATAAATTTTTTTAAACCCCTGACTGACCTCATCCATGCACGTGTCAATGACGAATAGAAATACGGGCGGAGGAACGGTTGCCCTGGTGATGGTGTACTCGAGCGTGGAGAACTGCGGGATGAGTTCGGCTGGCTGGCACTGCTCCGTCATGGCCGCGTACTGAGGCGGAAACGGGTTGCGCTGGAAACAAAAGTTGCACACCCAGAACTTGGCGCGGTAGTCGACCTAGTGGAAATTCAGAGTTTTTAAAAATGAAATACTTGGTTTAAAAAAAAAAAGTTTTATTTTTCTCCCGTATTTTAGTACCTGGCATAGCGGGTTGAGGATAGCCCGGCAAGTGGACCGGGTGCACAGCACCGGGTCGTACGCTATCGGAGGGAGGTCTAAAGGGAAGAGAAAAAATCAGATTTAAATCCCACGCAGGTAAAAATAACCATGGCAACAAACAGGTATTCATACTCACCACTCCTCTCCTTGATGGGAGTGAATAGGCAGCCGAGTGGAACGACGAGCCTGGTCGCCTCCAGTTTCGAGCTTGGCCACACGTTCTCAGCTGAGACGGACTCCATCCCGGTCCTCCTCGCGCTGGATGAACTCCGCGTACGTTGACATGGTGACGACGACGACGACGTCAGTAGTAGTAGCACTCTATCAATTATTTTAACTTTAAACAATTTAATTATGTTAATATTTACAAAAAGAAAAAGTTTTTGTTTGTTGAGTCCACACAACCAACCGACACCACCACCACCACAGCTGACTATTATTTTTTCTCGGCTTATAAAAAAGAAAGAAAAAGGTTAGAAACACACAAACTCTCTAAATTATCTACTAACCTTTTTTGATTTTTCTAATTCTTTTTTCAATAAATATAAATTAACTTTTATTTGTTTGTAAACTCCTTGGAAACGCCGATGTTTAGAAACACAAAAACTCTCTAAATTATCTACTAACCTTTTTTGATTTTTCTAATTCTTTTTTCAATAAATATAAATTAACTTTTATTTGTTTGTAAACTCCTTGGAAACGCCGATGAGTGAAAGGAGAGATGATGCTTCAACTTCACGATAATCCAGCCAGCAGAAGAAGTTCAGAGGATAGAGACCTCATTTATACTGACGTGTGCGAAGAAGTGAAGAAGAGAGAGGCTCAGTCAGTGCCGTAAACCTGCTGAGTTGTCAGGTCAACGAAAAGCAGTGTGAGAACGGGAGTTGATTAGCTGTGAGGAGCCGCCACTGAATCTTTGAGTGGCGGCAATTTTTGAATAATTTTTTTTTTTTAAACTTATCTTTTCACAGGTGCAGGTGCTCTTGATATTGATATTGATATGTCTGTTGTCGTGACAGTTCACACTAGTTGTAAAACTACCATAAACAGCTGTGGGATGTGATGATGTTAAAAAGTACATAGGATTTTCATCTCCTCTTCTCTGTCTGACTCTGACTTCTCTGTTTGTTGGGAGTGTTTTTTGGTTCTTGTGATTTGGTTGGTGGCTGTTGCTGCTGCTGCTGGAATATTATAAAAAGAAAAATTTATATCAAAATAAATATCAAACAATAAATTAAAGTGACTTTTTATACCACCGTTTGTTTATTGTGTGGTGGGTGGGTTTTTCTATCAAATCATGTCAGTGTCAAAGCCTTCTAAAACCTAGCTAAAAATAAAAAGACGTTTTTAAAAAAAAAATAAAAAAAGAATTTGTTATTCGTGTAGTTAAAAGTTGAGATGACGACGATGATGGGTCAATTATTAGTTTTGTTATTACTGTGTCAGTGACTAAAATGAGAGGGCGAATAAAATAATAATAGAGTGAATATCCCAGTCAGTGTTTTTTGAGGAGTGATCATCAGCATCAGATTATTCCAATTTCCTTTCCTCCCGGTGTCTGTCTTTGGATCGGAATAAAAAAAAACACAAGCAGTTATTTATTTAGTCTCTGCTCCTACTGCTATTGCCATGGACACGACAACGACTTCTGGCAGTGGTAGTAGTAGCAGTGCCAGTGCCACCGGAAGCAGCGCCCATCACCACCACCATCACGATGAGGGTGACAGGACAAACCGTGGGGGTAACAGCAGCAGTAGCAGTAGCAGTAACCTGAACACAAAGTACCAGAAACTGGCCGCGGAGTATGCCAAGGTATTCAACATAGTCACAAATTATAACAACAGAAATCGTCGTCGTTGTTGTTGTTGTTATTGTTACGTTGGTGATGATGATGATGAATGAAATGGAGATTTTTAAAAAAATCGGTTTTGTTTTCATTTGCTTTTTTTTTAATTTTGCTTTTTTCCCCTGTAGCTCCGCAGCCAGGTGCAAGTGTTGAAGAAGGCGGTGGTTGAGGAGCAGCAGAAGCACGAGTCGCTCAGGACAACCGTTACCACGCAGTCCATTGTGAGAAATCTAATAGCACACGCAGAAAATTTATTTCTTCTATAGAATTAAATAAATGATTTTTGTTTTTGTTTCGTTATAAAAGGAGAACCGTAAGTTGGAGCAGGAGCTCGATAGCGTCAAATTTCGGAACAGGTTCGAGAGAAAAAAAAATACAACACATTCTGAGTAGAGTTCTTTTAATAAAGAGTCATTTATTTTATTAAATCTAAATTCAAATGTTTTTTTTTTCTTTTTCTGATTGAATCGTAAAAAAAAAAAACAGGCAGCTCGAGAAACGAATCCAAGTGTTGCAGGAAGACAGGTAAAATAAAAAGACAACGCAAACGAAAAAATAATAATGAACCGACACACACGAGATTAAGACTTGTCGTAAACTATTATAAGTTTTAACAATCATCTCTCTATTTTTTTTATTACCATAACAACAACAACAACAACAACAAATACACAGCGCCTCTTCTGTCTCGTTGAACAAACACCCGTCGTCCTCTTCAGCATCCGGTGGCGGCGCCTCCTCCTCATCGATCGACTCGAACCTCCTCCTCCACATGGAGCAGAACAAGCAGCTCCAGGAGTCCCTAGCAACGCTCAACGAGCGGTACACGACAGAGGTCGGGCGGCTACGCAGGGTAATGAACAAAAAAAAAACGCAATTTCGTTTTCTTTCTTTGCCAGTTGTGTATAAAATGTTTTGAATTGGCGCCTTCCCTTCATTCCAGGTCATTGACCATGAAATGGTGCCGAGGGACCTCTTTGACTCCATGAAGGTAGACGTTTAAAAAGCTTTAATTCAAAATACTAAAATATATTGAATAAAAACGCCTTGTTTCATCGTTACGTTTCACGTTCTCTCAGTCCGAGCACCTCGAACGCCAGCAAGCAGTGACCAAGTGCGTCCAGGAGCTCAAGACCGAGAACACGCAGCTCCGTGACCGATTGGATGCGTTCTTATCATCATCATCATCTCAGACCAGTAAAAACAATGCGATGGTTATTACCGAGGAAACGGCGGGTGTTACTGGCTCGTCGTCTTCTGGTAGTGTCCCGATCATCGACCCCGGCACGGCGAGCACGACGGATCTAGTGCGCCGGTTGACGGAAAGCGAGCAAGCACGCGAGAAACTGAACAGCGAGGTGCAGATACTCAGGCTTAAGCTGAAGCGTTACCATGGCACTCAGCAGCAAGGGTCGTCGTCTGAAGACACGACGACGACGACGTCTGCGAGTGCGATTCAGAGCCCCGTTGTTGAGGAGAGGACGAACATGATCGGGAGGTTGGAGGTGTGTTGGTGGAGGGATGATGGAGATTGGTGATACTATCACTACTGTTGCTATGGTAGCTGATGACAGAGACGTGCTCGTGGTGCATCTCAGGGATAGGGTTGATGAGCTGGTAAAATGCCTCGGAAATTTTTACTTTGATTTTTTTGATGATATGGAATTAAAAGAGAAAGAGATTTATTTTGAGAGGCACAAGGCGGCGTTAATCATAGTGTGCGTTTATTTCTGTTATTAGGTGAAGGCCCTGCAGTTATCGGACAGCAAGGCGATCCACTACTACCACGAGGCTCTGTCCCTGTGTCGCCTCCTCAAAACCAGCCAGATCAGCTACAAACGACTCGACGGTGAATTCGCCAAGGTAAAAATTAAATGAATATTATCTCTTCAAAAACTCTTTAAACACCATTTTAAACCTGATTTCTCTCTCTCTCTCACATACACACACACACACAACCAACAGCTCAAGTCAAAATACCGCCAGTTGCAAGAGGAGACGGAGGATGTGAAACGGTAAGACCAATTTACAAAACGATTTATTTTCTTTATTTATTTACGATTCTTCACTCTCTTACAAGATTAAGAAAATTTGATTGTTTGTTTGTTTTTTCATTTCCCCCCTCTCTCTCTCTCTCTCTCTCTTCCCTCGTAACGACGGCAGTAACTACAACGCCCAGCTCGACAGTCTGACGGAGCACGTGGCGATTCTCAACGACAAGTTGTCGCTACAAGCGGAAGAGATTGTCCTGCTGAAAAACAAGTAAAAACCGGAATATCGGCTCGGCGAGCGAGGAAATTTAACACATATGAGCGTTTACGGTATTACAGACAGAGTGGTGGTGAAACACGTACACAAAAATGTTTTTTTTTTTTTCTTTTTGTTTGAGATGGTTGCTATACTACTGGAAAATCAGAGAGAGAGAAAGAGAGATAAAATTAACATAAAAATGACGTGATATCGCGAGATTATAATAAATTTCTTCTTTCTTGTGGCGTGTGTGTGTGCGATTTTGTTCCTCAAAGTTTAAATAATTGCACGATAATAAAACAAAGAAGAGAAGAAAAAAATATATATGGGGTATCCCCCTTTTTCTAATTGATTAATTCATTTCATCGCTTATATCATCATCCACATATATCATCGATATATCATATAGCATTTTTTAATCTATTATTCAAATCCTCATTTAATAAAATAAAGAGTTGCGTAGTAGAGGTTTTTATAAAAATAATTTTACTTTCATCAATAAAGATTTTCGGGCAATATGAGTTTACAAAGCGTTTTACTACTATTTTTAATTTTAACATTTTATTCCCTGCTTGGCTACCTTTCACTATATTGTTTTGAATTTTTTAATGTCAAATTTACTTTAAATGGCAGCGTTTTCTTTCTAAAAATAAAGCCATTTCAATGGATGCCGTAGAGTTAGCTTAAATGGGGGTATACATTAGATTTAGTCTAGATACTGAAAAATGGCTGCGGCGATCCTTCAAATACTTTCTAAGATAAAGCCGTTTTTTGATTTTTGACCGTTAAAAAGTGACGGTTACTGATAAGCTATGGCTTATCCCTTTACATACGCAATGCCCGAGACCCTTGGCTACCGATTGCAAAAAAAAAACCGGATTGAAATCGGTTGACATAAGTATGTCAAACCCCTGACACAAAAAGTGTGGACGGAGATACGGCCGGAAGGCGGGACGTCGGGACGGCCATACACCAGACGGAGTGACATCCTTACGAAAGCATAATCCATTTATGCTAATAAATAATGCAGATAAACTTACGTTTTCAATTTTCAATTTAAAATATTACACTGTCTTCGCCCTTCGCCTAGACCTCGCGTAACAAGATTCCCTTATCAAGATAATAACAAGAATCTTGATAAAAAACATTTTCATACACTTATCAAGATATCAAGATTATTGATAAAGAAAATTACATCTACAAGAATAGAAAAAAGTCTCTAATCCTGCATCATTCCTTATCTTATCTTATGATTTGCATATCATTTACATATTATTTTACTTAAAATTTTCTTTATCAAGGTTTATCAAGAATCTTGGTTTTCTTGATAAGGAATTTTAGTTTATCAAGACGTTATCAAGTCTTGATACGCTAGGCCTACCTTCGCCTTATAATCGCTGGTGTGAGTTAAGTGAGTATAAATTTCAAGACAAAATGTCACATTTGACAAAAATGTCACTTTTATGACAAAATGTCACATTTAAGAAAAATGTCACTTTTATGACAAAATGTCACACTTGAGAGAAATATCACTTTTATGACAAAATGTCACATTTAAGAAAAATGTCACTTTTATGACAAAATGACATATTCTATTTAACTTAAATCTTATAAATACTCAATGCCGACTTTTGCCTATGGACAACCAATCACTCAATAATGTAGCTGCTGGTACTATTGCAGTGTGAAATTTCAAGAGCCACCACAAAGTGGAATCTGTGCAACAGAGCATTTCGAATTCAACTGCGTATCTCAAAAGTT
>VYYJ01002090.1:0-23982 GCA_021029165.1 Cyphoderus albinus | reverse complement strand
TTCGAAAATGAAAACATGAATGTCATGCTCTTGGGATCGAAGTTCAAAATTAATTTTGGACATGAATGTGATGTTTATGGGTTGCCAGGTAAAACGTTCGGGAACATGACATTCATGTCATTGGGCCCTTCGCTGTTGCTTGTGTGCACATGAATGTCATGTTCCTGGGTTTTCAAGGGGACATCATGGTAACATGACATTGTCCATGGGATCCATTGGGTTAAACGGGGGTGATGGTGGTAAGCTGCAAACATCGACGCCAGTTTTTTAGTCGCCAAAAATAGAGTGTAGAGGGAAGGTTGATTCAATTTTGTTGGGGATTATTTTTTTTAACCGATTGCTACGACAAAAAATACAGCCATTCACTACTAACTGACAAATCACGTTATTGCTTTCTCCCCTCGTCATTCATCATCCCCTTTTATTCAAGTAAATACGGCAAGAAAATCACTAAGTGCATTTTGCAAATACCGACAGTGCAGTACACCAGTAAGTGCATATACATATATATACCGAGAAAAGCTATACACATATGTATATATATCGCGGTGCACTTTTCTTTCTTTTTTCCTGTTTGCTCTCTCAAACAGCAGCAGGTTGCAGTAGCCGAAGAAGAAGAAGAAGAAGAAGAAGAGTTGACAACAGAACTGAATCACCACTTACTTCATAGAGCATCACCAGCCAAACAACACGTCATCGTGATCACCATATGCCAACATAAAAATACCCGGCGTTTTTTTTTCGCCGTAAAGAACCACAAAAATAAAATAAAAAAATGGGTAGGGTAGAACGTACACGTTCTCAAATGTTTGTACAAGAAGAAGCAAAATGTTCTTCTTGTTCGGTTATTATTATGAATTGTTTATTTTACATTATAGCGAATTATAACGACGACGGACATGGACCGCATATATCGTCATATGACATATAACGAAATGTAGAAAAACCACGAGAAATATGATCATCATCGTCATAATCATAATAATCTTGATATTGAAAATGGAAGAAGAAAAATCGCGTTTCGATGTTTTTTATTATTATTAAATATTATGAACAGGAGGAAAAGAAAAAGAAGAAGAGAGAGAAATGTATCGTAATAATAATAATAATGATAATAATATTTTCTCTTTTTTCTATCAACCGGGCGGTGGTAGTGGATTTATTTATTACATTTCTCTCTTCCTATGAGTGAGAGGGAGAGAGAAAGATGCACACATTCATGGTCGTTTTTTTATTCGTGGAGGTATATGTTCGTGTACTACGTATTATCAAGGTTTTTTTTCTGTCTGTCTGTCTGGATACGTGAAGAAGGAGAAAAAAGTAAGTAAAAGAAAAAAAAATTGCGATATCATGATCATCATGATCATTCGTCGTCGTCATAATAATACTAATATTTTTTGTAGTTTTCTCTATATACCTTACTTTTGGAGTTTTTTTTACGTGAGTGAGTGAGTGAGTGAATGAGTTGTGTGTTTTTATTTGAGAAGGGAAAAAAGAGAGAGAGAGAGAAAAAAAAAATTGGAAATCGATATTATATGAATGGGCTTACTACTACTTTATAATACGGGTTCTGCTTGACCACCACGTCGACCATCACACCAAAGCCACCAATAATAATTTTTTTATTTTTCGCGTGTTTATTCATATGTCCGTGATGTGTACAGAGTTTTTATTTGTTGTTGTTTTTTTAAGGCTAATTTTCATCATCATCCTCATGACTGACTCCTACTCACAGTGACCAGTGACTTATTTTTTTTTGTGTCAAGTTTTGCTGGTGATGACAACAACGACGACGATGATGATGATGATGATGATGACGAGGAATTTTATTTTACATATGTTTTTTGATTTGTTTAATAATATCCTGATTCCTGACTGACAGGCAAGTTGAGTTCCACACCCAAAAAGAAGTAAATATTTATGGGCTACTACTAGTAACTACTACTCTAATTTTTAGTTTTGCAATTGCTCATCATAATAACGAGAGAGATAGAGAGAAAAAAAAATAAGGCTTTTTTGTTGTTTGTTATTATTTATTTATGTTTTGGTGACGTTGAGACTACGGTTCCTGGTGACAAGGTAAAAAAAAAATAATAATAATAGAAAAAGAGGATGCTGTTGCAGCGGTAGTAGAGGGACCTCATCTTATAATTTCTAAATATATGTGATGTGATGATGTTTGCATCTGCCTCCTCTTCCGGTCAGCAGTAGGAGCCAGAGTCACAGCATTTTCAAAAACTACACTTATACGCGGTGATTAAGTTTGTCGTTTTTTTTTCTTCTGTATCTCTCTTTTGTGCTCATATAGTTTTATTAATAAAAAACCTCGTGTGTTTTTTTAAATATTTTTAATCGAGTATTATTTAACTAGTAGAAGAGTGGTGACGATAATCGTCGTGGTATGACTGGAGAGAGAGAGAGGGGAAAAAAATTGCCTGTTTCCGGTTTCATAATAATAATAATAATTTTCAGTAAGTCAGTAAAAAAAACCATCAAATTTTTGACTCTTATCGTGTAAGCATAACGTTTTTGTATGTAGTAATGATAAATAATCGAAAATGAAAGCGAATTATAGTTTGGAAAAAAAACAAATTTGTCGTTGTCGTTGAGTAACTAGTCAGTCACAACAGGTAAATCTCTCTAGTAATCGTAATAATAATAATAATAATGGGGGCGGCTGTGATGATGATAATAATTTTGTAATAATAAAAACTTTTGTCGTTATCGTTGTCGTTGACTTTTACAATACGTAAAGGTTGTGATAATATATAAAAATGACAAAAAAAAGGGATAACGTGTATATATCGCTTTCCTCTTTCTCTGTGTGTCCGCTTTTTTGCTAAATTGCTTTTATTATTGCCCCGGATATATCTGTCTATTATGAAAACCCATGTCAAAAACTCTTCTTTTTTTTTTATGGTCATTATTGCGTTTTATTTCTCTCTGTTCTCAATAAGTATTATTATTATTATATGGATTTGTTGTTGTTGTTGTTCACGTGACGTGACTTTTTGGACATACACAAACACAAACAGACAGACAAAAAGAATCATATATAATTCATTTATTTGTGACGATGATATGACCGGGTGTAATAAATCAACAGACAAGAGTGGGGGGAAAATGAATAATGATGGTGATGGAATGAGGAGGAAGGATCATAATTTGCTATGTGTATTTTATACTATATGGAGATATGTGTCTGATGAATGAATGAATGAGTGAGTGAATGAGTGATTGTTGCTGATTGTTGTTGTTGTTGTTCGCGCTGTAGAGTGACTTATTTGCTTTACTTTTATAATTTTATTCTGAAGGAAGAAGTATAGTGTGGATATCTGGAGAGAAACAAAAAATAAAAATAAAAATGACGAAATAAAGGTTTTATTGCAGAAGGGCAAAAGGGACGACAGATTGAGTTGAGTTTTATATTGTATTGTTGTTATATATATTGAGGGAAGAAAGTTTTAAGGAGTCATCTCATCTCGTAATAATAATTTTTATTACCTGTCAATCAGTTTATTTAATTTTTTTTTGGAGGGAGATTGTGATTGATTGATTGGTTGTATATGCTTTTGTGTCACTATGCTTGTCACTTCATGGGTGGAGAATTATTTTTAGGTTTGTCTATTTTGAGATGATATGTACAGGGTCTTTCATAAAGATCGATACATCATTTTCAAGTACCTTTATGTAAGTGTCTATGGTAATGTATCGATCTTTATGAAAGACCCTGTATATATTGGTTAATATATTAATATTATTATTATGTAGGTTGAGAGGAAGAAGTTGTTTTGGTTTTGGGTGAAGATATTTTTAGGAGGAGGTACGGGTGATATTATTATTATGTCATACTATATATTATTATACCTGCTATCTGTATATAGTCACAGTGAATCGGAATGAACACCCATTTATATAAAATAGGAATTCGATTTTCACTGATTGGTTTTTTCAGGCGTTTCAGTTATACCCGCATAATCGGTATAGAAAAAAAAACATTTCTGCAGCAACAACAAAAGAAGACAAAAAACCTGGAGACGTATTATTATTAACCGTATTGTTAGCTTTACTCGTCGGCACAAAATGCACATAAACTAACAGGCAAAACGGTGTGATGTGTATGTGACTGTGCGAGATAGCCCTAGTCCGGTCATCAACAATCAGTTTTCACATCATGTATACATGAAACTGGTGTAAAGTTAGTCTGCAAAAATGTTAATTTAAATTAACCAATACTCAAGCACTGAACATTTTGTGGTCAAAATTTATGATTTATTTTTTCTTTAAATGTAAAAGTTTGTTCCACTACGGCGTCATATATATGTTTTTCTTTTGTCATAACCTTGCGCTAAATATTCCTCACGGGGTGTGGAGTAATTTTTCTGGTCGGCGTGAAGGTTTCTTGTGCTAATTTGTCACTATTTGCAAAATTTAAAGAGCTGGATTTTTTTTCATTTATTTTTCAATCCTGGAGACTTGTTTTTTTTTTTTGGTAACTTGTCAACAACTTTATCAAGATTCAAAATAAGCACATGTAGTATGGTAACTAACAGTGTGAGCTTCAGAAGAAGAGCAAGACGTAGCAGCAGCAGCAGCAGAGAACACCGAACAAAATTAATTGTAACTTTGTTGAAACCTTACTATTATAAAAGGCATAATAATATTGCATAATACACAAGCGTACTTAAAGTTATAAATTCCTTATCTGTAATTATAAATAGGAATTCGAATCTCTCTGATAGAAATTCCAGACGTTTCAGTTATACAAAACAAAAATGATAATGTTTTTCAAGAATTTTTGTTATATAGAATACAGCGTATTTTGTGCAAAAATCTAGAGACTCATTTTTTCACTTTGGGTTGTTCAAAATTTGTCAACAGCAACGACATCTTTATCAAGATTCAAAATAAGCGTATTATGTAGTATAATATGGTATTATTAACCGCATATTATCGCTTGCTAGCTTGCTTGCTTTGTTTGTTTGTCGGCACAATTGTGTATTATGTGACTTTGCGAGCTTGGAAGAAGAGCAATAAGCCTTAGCAGCAGCAGCAGCAGCAGAAAGAGAACAAACAAAATGCATTATAACTTTATTGAAACCCCACTATTATGAACCGCATTGTTAGTGTACAAGAGTACTTATAAAAGTTATAAATTCCAAATTTGCCAATTATTATTAAAAGTTCAGAAATTCGATTTTCCGTGACAGGCTTTTTAGGCAAGTTAGTTTTATATTTTCTTCTTCACCCAAAAAAAAAATGTCAACAACTTGAGATCAAGATATCAAGCGTGTAGCGTGCATTGCTCGTTTTCGGTCCAACCAAAAACAATTGCATAGAAACAATATATTTTTTTGGACACCAGCAGAATGAACATACAGATTACGTTTATTCATACTTATGACATGACATTCTCCCAACAAGTAAACGAATAGCGATAATAAAATTATGGAACAAAAATATTTTCTTTGCTTTCTTTTTTTTTTTTTGCTACTTTACAGTAACATGATCAATTTTTTGCGAATCAAAACCAACGTTTGTAAAAGCTGGAGGAAAAAAAAATCTTTTCTTTTTACTAACCGTTAATATGTTTTGAGTCGCCTCCTCCTATTCCTCCTCCTCCACCAGTCCCCCGCTGATGATGATGATGATGATTATGTTGTGAGTGTTGTGTAGTTCCTCCACCGCCTCCTCTCCTCCTGTTATCTCCTCCTCCTCCGACCTCTGCACCACCACCACTGCAACCTCTTAAATTCTCAAGGTTCTCTGCGTTCTCCTCATCACCATCGATGATGTCGGTATGAATGTCATCGAGTTTCCCGTCACCTCTTCCCCTCAGCCCTTTCCTGTTATGATGATGGTGGTGATGATTCGGGTGATGCGTGGTAGTGGTGGTTGTGTTGGAACCTGACGCCTGCTGCTGCTGCTTATTATTATTAGTTCTAGGTGTTCCACCTGCACCTCCACCCTCCTCATCACTGTTCTCCTCCAGGTGCCGTATCGGTCTCGCCTGCTTCCGCCGGTTCGACATTGTGTGAGTGATCGAGTGGGTGATGATGATTTATTTTTGTCTCACCAGCAGCCACCTCTCTGTCTCTCTCACTCACAAACACAAACACTTAGAAACTCACCGTATAATAAAAAAAACACACACGTACACACACACACACGCACACACACGATAATAAACAATAAAAACCCGACGATTCACTTGTGTTTTTATTTATTAAATCAGAATTATATTATCCTCCCTGAGTTAAATCTCCAACGAGCACGGTTATATATAATCTTATGTGATAAATGGTTATTATTTTCATAGTTTTCCATCATCATATACCACGACTGTAAAAACTGTCACCACACCGCACGAATAATATTATGATGATGATAAACGTCACAAGTGTCGTGTCATCGTGCCCCGGTGTGTATATGTAAATATATAAAACAGAATCTCCTTTCTTCTTCTCCTCCTTTTCTCTCCTCTTCTCCGTGAAACTCTCTTTTTTTCCGTATATTGCTTCGTGTTTTTTATGTATTTAGGAACTGAACCTCGATCTCGAGATCAAACAACCACAACAACAACAACTGCTGTCTGCAGCAGCAGTAGTAGCACATCGACGAAGACGACAAGCACGACAACGTGGTGATATTGGAAGTAGTCGCCTGCTTTTCGCAATAAACCTCAGGCTCCCCAGTCGCCATCACCATCACCTCCACCGCCGAAGTCTCCTCCATCATCATCACCTCCTTCAACAACGTATCATCATTATTATTAGTGACTGCTCTTCTCTGAACACGCATCGTGGTGGTGGGGGAAACTTTTAATTTTATTTTTAACTTAAAAACTGTGACCAAAATATTTCAAAAAACTGTTAACGTGTCTTCTTTTTTTGTGTGGAAAACTTCTGCTTAAAATTGAAATGAAATGTAAACTGGTTTTGTTCTTTTTCCTTATTCTTTTGTAAATTCTTTCTTTCTCTCTCGATATATATCGCGAGTTTAGTTTCAGATTCTTTTCGGTGTCTCGTTATTCTTTTTCTTCTTTTTGTCTTCTTGTTTGTTGTACTCTTCGTTAAGTTTTTCTTCTTTCTTCTTTTTTTTCAGTATGGAGTGAGTAGTAATAAAAAAAAAGATTCTCTTCTTCTCTCTTTTTGACACACACACACACACACGGAAGGAAGGAAGGAAGGAAGTTGTGTTTGTAGTCGACGAGAAAACCCGTGCGTATGTGTGTGTTTTTAAACTTGAGTGTATACGTATGTGTTTTCAGAGAGAGTATGTAATAGTAATAAAAACCGAGAGTCCGAGACGACGACGAAGATCTTTGAGGATGATGTTGAGTCGCTCGATTCTGAAACCATACTGACGGGTGGATGGGGACGACTGGGGTGGAGAGAGATTTTTTCTCTGCTAAACAGAGAGAACGGAACGAACGAGAGACTTTTTGTCGATAACATAATATCGCGTATGTGTGTGTATCGTGTGTATATAAATACTACTACTACTAACATATACGTTCGCTTCAGAGTCAGTCTCAGTCTCTCGTCTCATCTCACTCTCATTCACGTTTTTTTGCTTTTGTGCCTTTTGCTCTCTTCTGTATGTGTGTGCAACTTGCAACTTGTATTTGTGTGTCTGTAATAGTTTTGTTACTGAGTTGAGTTGAGTTGAGTTGAGATCTCTCTCTCTCTCTCTCGATATATCTGAACGCATATGTAATAATATCACGATGATGCTCATCTCTTCTTCTTCTTCTCTTTTACCTTTTTCGCTGTTATGATATTTTTTTGTTATGATGATGATGATGATATGATGTAAAGAGAAGAGAAGAGAGAGAGAGAGAGAACAATCGGGGAGAAACGCGAACACGTCTCTTTCTCCGTTTTCCCGTATTATTTTTTTTTTCTTCTTCTTCTTCTGTTATCTGCTTCTGCTCATACACTCAGGCACAGCGGATCATCTTTTCTTCTTTTCTTGTTTTTTGGTTTGTGTGTCGTGTACGGTTTCTGGAACTAAAAGATTTTATTTTTTATTTATTTTTTGGGTGGTGATGTTCTCCCGATATTATATGTTTTTCAGTCTTTTCGGTTTTTTTTTTTTTTTTGTGGAAAATGTGGAAATGAGGAGAGGGAGGTGTTGTGGTTGTTAGTTAGCTAGAAGATGATGATGATGAGTTGGTTCGTGGTGGGAGTTACAGAGAGAGAGAGAGAGAATGAGTGGGGCTTAGGGGATTTTTTAGGGGAGTCTGGGGAGTGGGAGGTAGGATGAGGATGAGGAGAAGGGGTAGTCGAAAAAATCAATTTGTATCATCTTCTTTTGTTTTTTTTTTCTTGAAAATTCTGCATTATCTGCTACTATATTCTGTCAATTGTATTGAAGCACTGAGGAACTCAAATGGACCTCAAAATCTATAGCTTCATTCAATACTCATTTTGGCATATCAGAGAACCGCAAATACTCTCGACAGAGTACATAGAACCCGGACAGTTTACATGTATGTAGCAGTAGAAATATTTGGCGAGAAATTTCTTTGAGGAATCAAGGTTGGACATTAAAATCTTAGTTGTCACCTCACAAGATGACCTTAAGCCACATCGCATAAAACTGTGTGTGTGTGACCTAAATCCCAGCTTCAATTTTTTTTATTACATGAAAACTGTCGACATCCATTTTTGGATCGCTAAGCTGTACATTTGAATCGTCGTTACTGTTCAAACGGTAATATTTGTATAAAGTATATATAAGTAGGTAGCAGATAGGATCAGTGGGGGACAAAAGGGTCTCCACGCTAAACCGTGATGATAACGGAGTCACATCCCTTCTCGTAAGGGGAAGCAACTACTTCATTCAAAGATAAATCAATAAAATTCTATGTCGACTTCCATATCTTGAAGCGAGGGTCGGTGCAAGGGGGCAAGGGCAACAACTTTGAAGCCAAGGGTATCAATGAGCCCCGTTTTCGAGGTCCAGTTGAGTTTGACTGAAAACCTCCCTTAAAAATTCAATGATATGATACTTATAAAATACCAAATATCTAGAAGGGAGGGTCAGGGGCAACTGTCTTGACGCCAGTTGTATTAATGAGGACCGTATTTGAGGTCCATTACGGATAACTGAAAACCCTACTTCAAAATGTAATGTTACATAAAAAATGTCGACTTCCATATGTCTTTAAGCGAGGGTCAATTGATTTCACTCAAGAGCTGGTAGTGGTGGTGGTAAAACTGATTACTTCTTATTTGAAAACAATAGTAATCTACTTTAATTAATCTGTCTCTAAGCCTAGACTGTGTGGAGCAGTCTTAAGTTCTCTAAAGTTCTCTAAAGTACATAATAACCGCCCTCAAGTTAATTTAATTAGTCAACAGTTAAAAGTTAATTTGGCTTCGCAGTAGTTATTAACGGTGACTTTACATTAGTTTTAAGTTTCAATTCATCAAAGAAAAAGTCAACGCCTCGTTAATGTGACCTGACTTCACTGGTTGTTACTGTTACTACGTAACAACATTGTGATTCTGCTTCTGCCTTGCTTTACATCTTTCAGTTGAAAAAAAGAATTTGCCGGACGCAGGTAGACTACTTGATTATAAAGAGAGATATTTATACCTGTCTCCAATAATTTATTTTAAAAAAACGCCCGGCAAATCGTTTTGATCGTACTAACGTTACACATTATACATTAAAAATATATGTATAGTTTTTTGGTTCCGCTTGAACGCCTCTGACAACAACGACGACGACGACAACGACAATAACCTCTTGCCACTCTAAATCTCTATCGAATGAAATGTCCGGCTCATCGTCATCGTCATTTACTTTTCAAAACAAAATCCCCTCATCTTCTTCTTGAACATATTTGATAATATATTATTATACACATCTTTTTTGACAGATTTCAGCAAAAATGCTGCATTTCGTTCGTTAATAGTAAAAAGACCCGTGACGCCTCTGTGTGTCTGTGTCTGTGTATATGATGCGCATCCATCCGTGTAACGCGATGACGAGGTAACAATAACAACGTCACATCGTTTTTTTTTCTATAAAGTATTAGTATATAAGCACAGGTTGGTAAAAAAATATCAATCGACATTTTATTAATATTCTAGATTTAATGAAGAGAGAGAGAAAAAGAAAAATATCGCGATTAAATTTATACAAGTTGATGCAAAAATCTTTGTCAACATATTTTTTTTTGCTGCTTTGAATGAAAAACACTGAACTCGTTGCTGTAACAATAATGCTCCACATAGATGCACAGCACCGCGCGTTCTGTTTCAATACCGATAATATCTACTTAAGTGTCAGGCATATATCGAGACATAATATCGAGTTTTTTTTCTTCTTCTTTATTTTCAATCATGGTGATGATGGTGATGATCGTGGCGTTATATGTTATTGTGGCATGATATGTATTAAAAAAATGATGGAGCAGAAAATTTACAAAAAAAAAGAAAGAACGTGAGTTACAGAAGAGACAACACAACACAGGAAGCACGGATTTTCTTCACCGATTCGTTATGAATTCTGTTTTTTTTTGGATCAGGATGATGAGGAGGATGATGACGTATTGGAAAAAATAATGTATATATACACGTATACTCGTCAGCAACGAACAACAAATATTTTTTTTGTATTTCATTATATTATCATTATTATTATTATTTTTATACTTATTTTTTTACTTTACTTATCCATCATTTTTTTAGCTAATAAAAATCATGATATATTGTAATGACATGTGCTGGCTGGTGTAAGTGTATGTATGTATGTGTTTGATTTTATATATGACATGATGATAATAAATATTGCGAGATCCGTTTTCAGTTTTAAAAATTAATAATCATGCAGAAGAATGATGATCAGAGAAAATAGAGAAATGGTGATGATGACGTTGCTGTTGCCGCCGCTGGTGCTGCTGAGTGTTCTCTCTTTTTTTGTACTAATGAATGAGTGTGACGACGACGACGACGACACTACCACCACACTCTGCTTTTTTTTGAGAATGTGTATTTAAAAAAATAAACTTTTCAGATCAGCAAGGATCACCGGTAACAAGACCACGACGACATCGGAGGGAGGATGAGTAGGAGGATTTTGTTTATATACATATATACAAGAAAGGGCCACCACCATGCTGAGAGTGGAGATAACAGTGGAATCCTTTGTGAATGACATGTTTAGATAATTAATTGATACCTCACATCAGGGGTATTAACAGATGCGTGGTGCCAAACTAATTAAACAGTTTATTTTTGAGTTCCATCACAGTTCACTGAAAACTTTGCTTCAATATATTCAATATTCAATGTGACATGGAAAAGCCATGAGTCTGGAAGCGAAGTTTCATGTCTAGGGCGCCACGACGTAAAGTGGCCAATGAGCCAGTGTTACTACACAATATAATGTGCTTTCTGCCCGCCAGCGTTAACAGTCAGGTATCATTGGTATTTTTATTTTTGGCGACATGACATTTGAAATTTCTTTTCTACAGTTTTTAACAAAACGCACTGAGCACAAACGTGAGTAAAAAGCTATTAAACGCTAAACTCTACTACAAAACAATAAAAGAAAGGCTCTTGGCAACTTGACCTCTGAAAGTTCGTTGTTATAGTGACTATTGTAACAACTGAGAACACTACAATGAGTGAATGAGCGTAGTAAAAGTTGTAATTATTAATCTCCAATCATAAAAATTTTGGGTTGCCTTCCTCCTTCCCTGGCATTTGTCATTTGAGTATAGGATATATATATATATATATTGTAGTAACTGGAGAAGAAGAACGGGAAACCCGGCGGATTATATTGATTCATTTTTTATATAGTTATTTTTTTTAAATGGATTGAGTTTCCGGGGGTGATACGGAATTATATTTCTGTGTACTCTGTAAATACTAATAATTACAGTCTCGCGCTAATTAGCAGAGGAGAGGCTACGTTTTCTGTTTTTGTTGTCGTTGTTGTGACAGATGAGACAGAAAAAGATTTTTTTTTTTCGGGCGTATTGATCAATGATGATGATGATAAAGATAATAAAGATAATAATAATGATAAAAGTAAATTCGTGATAAAATAAACTCAGTTATTACTGGTGTTGGATATGGAGTTTTGTTTCATTACTATGCTGGATGGAGAATGATGATTTAAAGTCGGGTATTATGAATTCGGAATAGGAAGATTCTCTCTCTCTTGTCTTGACGACACAGTGTTTTGACACCCGGGATGTGTGTATTAAGAAAAACCCGATACGAGTTACGAGAGGTGATTATACAGGAGAGAAAGAAAGAAAGAGAAAATAAAATATCATTTCGGATCAGCAGCAGCAGAGAAGCAGCAGAGAAGAAGCAGAGAGCGGGTGGTGGTGGTGGTGATTTTTCTTTTCGGTTCTTTTTACTCGTGGATACTTATACACTGATGATGAGGTAGAAAGATAATACTAATAAGCTGTGGAGATGGATATTATGGTGAAAATGTTTTATTATATGCTTCTTCATATAATATGAAAGAGAGAATTAACGAGCAGGAAACAACAAAAATACATATATCCTCTTATACATATATATCTTTATATCTTATATATAAAAGTCATTTATTGATTTTTTGGTTTTATAATCTATAGAGCAGATGAGATTTTATGAGGGGATATATATATTTTTGCTTAAGGATAGGATGGATAGGTGAGGAGGAGGAATTTTGTTTTTATTGTCATGTCTTTCTTCTGTTTTCGTAAATTTCTTGTCATTATTCTGAAATCGGTATTTCAGGCAAAGGGTACAGATCATGATACTATTGTAATGATAGGGGTAGAAAAAATGTAAAAAGAACTACTCGAAATCTCTTTACTAATAAAATAATACAAAACTCGTATATATCTTTTTACATAAATGACCAATTCAGGGGAACCCAAAATTTTTGTGAGTCGAGATTATTTAGTAGCCTAGCAGTTAATAGCCATTGGTTTAAGGTGTTTTTTAAAATCACCCTATAACTACGCTTTAGCGTAGGCCTCGCGATTCTTGTATATATACAAGAATTGTAATTATTAAGTGACAGGTGTGTACGATATTAATAGTACATTTTTGGAGTGTGTGCTTTGGAATGCCAATAATGTGTTTATTTTATGCTTAAGGTTATTATTTTCTTCTTCTTTAATATCATGTACTTTTAATAGTACCTTAATACAGAAATGCCAGTCATCAGAAAATGTTTCAAGAATGAATGAAAGTGCTTTGGTGAGTGTATATAATTCTATATAGCGCCACGAGGAAAATGTTTATTTACACGTAAACACAAAAATATATGTATCGTTTAGTACTTTTTATTTTGAAAAGAGATCCTTTTATATAATCGAAGAACTAATGTACACGTGGGAACCCAAAATAAGCAGGTGCAACTGTGCAAACAATAAGTATGTCGCTTATTGTTACATCAACGAACCTTCAAAGAAGTCGTCAAAACAGCAAAAAGAAATACAGTTTCATCTTTGTATGGTCTACATGAGGTGAGTTTATATATCACCAGAAACGTTTCGTTATTATAATTTTTTTTTCGTAATTAAAAAAAATGATTGTCTCATAAAACGGTTTAAGATAAGTGTTTTTCTATTGGTTTAAAAAAACAGTAAATTCATTAAAAATTCTAAATTCCCACACCCAGCAACTCCTTAAGATCGTATATATATAATATATCTTTATTTTTTTAGGTCATTATATATATATATATATCCGAGTGACCGATTCCCTTCATATTTAATAACAAAAAATATATAGAGGGTCTCGTTTGGAGAGAAATGTAAGAATGAAAAGGGAAAGTTGTGAACATAAATACGCGTACTATATGGAATGGTGAATGAGGACGAAGGGTCGCTCTTAGCAGCAGCGCAGCGTGAGCTTCATATTATTAAACATTACTTTTAACAAAGGAAAAAGACACAGAGACATCTTCTTCTGTATGGATATCTTTATTGTCACCACGATGACAACGACGACGACAAAAAAAAAGGAGCAAAGAATAGCGAGAGGGCACGGGGACGACATCTTACTGCGTGTCACAACAGGGGTCCGGTTGACTGGAATGAGAAAGTGCAGTGTGTAGTCGTGAGAATCTACACCTTATTCAATGCATAGAGTGATTATAGAGTGATTCAGTTTTTTTTGCGCGCGAAAGAGATATTATTGTGTAAAGAGACCGGGGACGATGATATATATATATATATATTAGTGATGTTGAGAAAAGTTTTCCTCTCCTCTTCCAACACTACCTGAAACTTAATTGTTGCTCTGAAACTTAATTGAAGGATTTCAAAATTTATCTTTATCTTTATCTTCTCCTGAGCCAAAGTTTATCTTCATGTTTTATCTTTATCTTGTCAAAGAGAAGAAATTATCTTCATCTTTATCTTTATCTGGTTAAAGTGCTTATCTTGCCCATATCTGCGTATCACTACATCGTTAGCTATGGATACCGAATCAGCCTGCAACTACTCTGTATATAATAGCTGACAGAATATTTAGCATATATTTAGCATATATATATATAACCTAACCTAAACCTTGCTTGAATAAAATTCCGCATTAGTTGAACCTATAACATGTTAACATCAATCCAACCATATCGTTTAATTTTAATGTAGATTTTTGTTTTATCCTAATAAAAAGCTCACAGAATGCTTTTGACGTTATACTGATATAGACATCTGTAATAATAAGCCCAGAAGAGTACTACTAAGAATTTTACGTTTTTGTTTTGTTGTAGTTGTTGTTGTGTATGTGGTCTACATAATATAAAGTCTCTACCTCACTATTATTCATATATTCACTACAAAGCAAGATGATATTTAAAAGGCGCGAGGAGGTAAAATGCAGCAGCAGGACTTTTTGTTGTTGTTGTTGTTGTGCGAGTGAAGAAAAGTGTATGGGCTTTTGGTGAAATGATATGACAGAGAGAAAGTCCAATGTCCGGTTGATTTGTTACTTTTAATTAATCGATTATTATTGTTGTTGTTTTTGTTTTTTTAACGGATTGGCGTGTCAAAAGTCCCTGTTGTTTTTNGCATATTTAAAAGGGTTTCTCTGCTAGGTGAGTTATAAGTTGTAACCCCAGAGAGAGGATTTAAAAACGCCTCTAATAAATAACGTCACGCAATAACAAAAGAGAGACACGGATAAATAATTAATAATAAATGAATATGCTCACGTACTAACAAAAAAAAATGCTCCTCCTCCGAACAACAACGATAAAAATGCCACCTCCTCATACTCCTCCTCCTACTTTATTAAAGAAGACGGTGGTGTCGTCACTTATTGTCGCGTCTTATCATCATCATTATCGCTCGCTTTATTTCATGATGACGCCAACATCAACAACCACCCGCCGCTTCATCAACAGCAGCAGCAGCACAGGTTCAACTGTTATTCCACCACCACCACCATACAAGCAGGGCCAGTACAGCGACAGCGACCCCACCGTCCGTGAGTACTTTTACACCGTTGACCATAACGGGATGGTTAGTTACTACTATGTACATAATTATAGTTTCAAGTCTTTTTTTATATATGTATTAAAATCAAATCTATCGTATATCTTTTTTTAAGTGACTCTATGCATTATATCCGTCCATTTTGAGAGGCTTGAAGACTTTTTAAATTCAATCATTTTATTCGCTCGTTGTTTGATTTTTTTTTGCTTTATATAATTTCTTGGTTTGGACCCCGCCCATATCCATTGTTGACTTATATAAACATTTATTTTTATTTATTTTTTTTTGGTTAAATAACCGGGCGGGGTAATATCGGTTTTTTTTTTTTTTAAGACTAAACATTTACATATATATATTATTATATATAAATCGCAAAAGTTGTTTTTATTATGTTACATAAGCTTAATAATTCTCATAATTAATCAATTTTTTTTTCTCTTCTTAATTCATGTTTGAAAAAACTGTTTCTCTTTTGATTTCACACGTGCAGCTGTTCCTGGATGATGCGAGGATGAAGAACTTTACGTCGGCGTTCAAAGGTATAAACACGTGGAAGTTTTTTTATTTAATCTGTCAATCATAAAAAAGAAAAGAAAAACAAATCAATATTATCATTATTAATAGAATTAATTATTTAAATGTGCTATACATAATAATAATCACTATATTTTTTTTTCTTTCTCCCATCAATTCAATTCCCCGACTCCCCCCTCAATACAGAACAGAAATTCCTCAGATTTTTCTACCGGAACGTACGCGTCTCCTCCGCGAGCTCCGCGTACGCTCGTACTTTCCCATTCACATCTCTCTGTGGGAAGGAACGGAACTACATCCGGGTCACTGGGAACGGGACGCCCTTCGTGTTCACCGGGTTATCATTGGTGAAGAAGGGAAAGGACAACGACAACGACAAGAATCGCGGTGGTGATGACCAGCACTCGTCGTTCGAGTTTGTGTACAACAACACGGGGCTCACGCACCCATTCAACCCCGCCTCGTTCTACGAGGGTAGCAACGGGCGACTCTACCACGAGTTTAGGGGGAGTAAAGCCGTTGGGTTCGCTCTCGTGAGGTCGGCGATCGCCGATGAGCTCAGCGCTAAATTCGTGTACGATAATGATAATAAAAATAAGGAGGGGGATAATGATGATGACGATTCTTCTTCATCATCATCATCACCGGGCACGACTCGTGTCCCGAAAGGTTTCAGAACGGAAGGTGGGGAGATCGTGCCCCTCGATTTTTCACTGGTGAGGGACCAAGTGGAGGAGGCGCTCAAATCGACGTGAAATAGTTCGAAGTGTGTTTGTAATAACTATTAAAATCAAATATTATATTTAAAACTGTTATATTTTTATTACCCGTCGTGTTCGTGTGGTGGTGACTTGTATAATAATAAATGACTATACTCCTGGTGCTCTGCTACTTTAAAAAAAAAAGTTGGGTTGTTTAGTCTACGTCATCATCATCATCATCATCTTCATACGATGACGACGAGCTGTTGTTGCTGTCCCGATGTTGCTGCGATTTTGTCGTTGACGACGTTGACGCTGCAGGTATTGGTGGTGGTGGAGGCGACGCCGCCCTGTACACGAGCATGTTGGAGGCGACATGAGAGGTGACGAGGTTGACGAACAGCTGGAGCTCGGCGCGGTCACGGGATTTGTGAGGGAAGACTGCGTACGAGTAGACGCGACGCTTGTATAACAACAGGACCTGCAATTAATTAATAATAATAATAATATTTAAAAACAAAGTCATGTAAAAACCAAAGTTTTATTTTTTGGTTTACGTAATAGTTATGTATTTTCTTTATCGAGAAAAAAAAAATTATTTAAATAAAAAGAAAGATTGAAAACAAAATAAAGTTTTGACGATTGTTTTTATAATCATCACCTTACTAAATGACAAAACATGCATGATAATGAAATAATAATATGGTGAAGTGAACGAAATCTCCTTTGATAAAAGTTTTTTTTTTACGTTTCTATTTACATTCATTCATGCTTCCTTCCAATAATTAATGGAGACCACAACACCCCGGAATAATATGAACTTGTATAAAAAGCAACGCGATCCTATACGACTAATTGTAAATAGAAAAATTTAAAATCCTCTATCTCACTCACCTTATTGACATCTTCCTGTTTATTCTTCTTCTTCTTCTCATCATCATCCGCCACTGTCGCCGCCGCCGCCAACTTCGTGAACCCTCCCCGACTCTCATCGAGTATCCGTAGGACGCGGTCATCGAACGCTACCCAGCTCATCGTGACGGGACACACGAGCTGACAAGGCCTGAACCTACGCTTGTACTTCATCTTCTCGCAGCTGTGGATGTAGAAACCGAGGTAGTAGAACTCGAGCTGTTGAGGTCGGGAATATATAATCGCGGGGAAAAGAAAAAAGAAAGAAAAAAATCAGTGTTTTTTTTTATTATTATATTTTTTAAAAATATTTTTCTTTTTTAAATGTCAAAAGTACTTGCCTGTGGAAATTCCCTCTGCATCGAGTTGACGAACGCGATCTCGTGGAGGGCTCCGAGTGTTCCTGGGCTGAGGAACGAGAACTCGGGGTCGTAGAAAAAGTACACGGAGGAGACGCAGTGGGGGAGAAGGTCAATCACGCCAACGGCGAATAACGTCGTGTCGATGTAGTAGTGCTGGTGGTACGTGCCGAGGAGTTGTTGTTGCTGTTCGGATGATGTGGTTGTTGACGATGATTGCTATTGTTATTTTTTTTAAAAACACAACAAAAGTCGTGTTTCGTTAATAAAAGTTTCAAAAATTTAGATTTAGTTCTGCTCTCTAACTAATACTATTTTTACTAACTAACTAACAACACGTTGTGACTGACCTACCTTTCCATCATCACTACTGCTGCTACTACTCCGCGGGAACGGGTTATCACAGAGGAACCTCTTAAACTGACTCGCCCTGCACTCGTGAGCGTTGTCACCGTGCGTTGACATCTGGTACTTTTGGTAGAGGGCATGCTCCACCTCGAAATGGTCCGACTCAAACTCGTCACTGTTCACTGGGATCAGCTTCGTGGTGAAACGGTGCTTGGGCTGGTGGGGGAGGGGTGCTGGTGTCTGTGTCGTCGTCGTCGTTAGCTTATCAGGCGATGATGACGATGGTGGTGGTGGTGGAAGAGTACGACGAGATGGAGGAGGTGCAGGTGGTGGTGAGAAGAAATCGGATAGCTCACGGACACGGTCACGGTCGTTGCGGCGGAAGCTGTGTTTAAGTATATTGAAGAAGAAGAGGGAAAAAAGAAGAAGAAAATGAGAGAGAGAGAACTAAAATGATTTTCGAACCGTTAAATTCACTCCATGTTATAACCAAAAAATAATAATTAATCTCAAATCACAACAATTTATTTTTTCTTCAAATACTCACAACTCATCAGGGTCGAGTCCTTTCGCCACGAGTTTTTGTCGTTTTCTCTCCCGTCTCAGGAATTTCTTTTTGAGTGGGTGGGGTTTTTTGTTATTCCCCTCAGCTGGAGATCGTGAATTTTTTGAATCCGTCTCCTCGGTGGTGGGCTTTCCTGTTTTTGGCGACGAGTTTGAATTACTACTGCTACCAACCATGTTATCATCGTCAACGACCATCATCATGATGTCGTCGTGGTCGTGGTCCGAGTCCAGTTTTTTATTATCATCAACAGCAGAAGCACCAGCAGCGGGAGACGCCGGATGTGGTGGTCGCCTTGGTGGTCTCACCTCACACTGGTCACCGATGTCACCAACAACATCATCATCCCCGTCGTGCGTTTTCTTCTGTTTCTTTGCGTGTTTTGTTGACTTGTTCTTGTGGTGAGGTCCGTCCGTTGTTGCTGCCGCCGCCGATGATGATGATTTCTCACCGTCCATGAGGAACTTCCGGAACCGCTTCAAGACTTTACGCTGGCTGCGGGATACCTCGACGCGGTTGCACCTATTGTAAAAATCGGTTTTTAATTAATATTAGAGTTAGTTTTAGGTTTTTCTTTTGATCGCGGTTTTTTTTTTAATCCGGTAAATTGTGTCTGGTTTCTGTTGAGAGAGAAAGAGAAGAAGAAGAAAAATAAATTCAAAAAACTGTTCTGTTCTCACCTGTTCCTGATCGGTATCATTGGACAGCAGATCTTGTCATTCATCGGTTTGTAGACGTAGCAGCCGGAACGACGCCATCCTACGTTGATCAGGGACTCGTAGTTGTCGTGGGATAACGAGTGGGCCTTTTTTATTTATTTTTTAAAAAATATTTTGTTTATTACGCATGATGGAGGAGGTGGAGAACAAAAAAAAAGCGAGTTTTACACATCATTATTATCAATTGTCAATCTCAATCAAAGATGTACAACAAAAAATCAGCAGTTGCCCTTCACGTTGCTGAAAATGAGGGTCATGGAATAGACAGAGATTCATACCAACTATTAGAACGCGAACCAAGAAAGTTCAAAAGAAAATTTAAAGAGGCTCTGTACATTCGTGGACTAACCGATAAAATGAACACAAACAACGGAGTTAAAGTGAACAGCATCTGGTGCTCAACACTACTTCCGTTTTTCAAATACACGCTCCAAGGGAAGCTTCGTTAAAGCAACAAAACAACATTAATTGTAGAATTGAATAATTGAAACTTTAACTTTTCAAAAACAAAAATGTCAGTGAATTTTTCTGTTTTTCTTGTTTCATTTTATTTCTGTCCTGAAGAAAAGTATAGTTCTACCCGAAAGCTTGACGAATATAAGATTACAATAAATTACTAAAATGTTATCCTCTAACGTCGTTTTAACTTCTAATAAGCGACAAGTTTACTACAAGGACGTTTTCCAATTGTTTCACGAGACGCCGGATCACGGTCAACGGTGCCTCGGGAAGTTTTCAACGACCTCGGTCATTCACCTTTTATTCAGTTTTTCAGGCTTTCAAGAAGGTGGGCTATTCGGTGATCTTTGCTTACCTAATTCCACGTAAAGCGTTTTATTCCAATTCAGTAATTCGATTGATTTGCTTTGTTAATTTCAGTTTAACATTTTGGAACATGCCGAGGAGAAGTTGCCGATTCCACTCACGAAATCCTTTCGGGACAACTTTCAACGTCTGCGAAGGATTTTTTTAATTTCCATCTTTTTCCACAAATTAACTACTTGCAACTAGATTCTACAGAACCAGCCAGCGCCAGTTAGAATTAAATTAATCAGTTAATAGTTATATTTACGTCAGTCATAATTAAATGTAAGTTGTAAATGTACTTTAACACTTTAATGTATGTATGTAATAATAAGTTGCTGTATATGAAACGTGTAATTATTTTAATCAAGTGCGGTATCTCCGCTTTTAAAGAAAAATAATTACGTTTTTGAAAGCAGGAACAATACACTATACAGTTTAATTAATCCTCTTTTTATCTATAAAAAAAACAACAACAAAAATACTCCATTCATTTTAACTTGTCTTACTTATAATAATAAATCAATAGCATACGCATTAGGGTTAGCTTAAATGGGGGTTGGAGATTCTATTCTGCGTCGTCGATTTGCTAGATATTGAAAATGGCGGCGATCCATCAAATCCTTTTTGAGATAGAGCCGTTTTTTGCTTTTGACCGTTAAAAGTGACGGTTAATGATAACCTGTGAACGAGCCAAGATTTGTTGTTGACTCCATTTCCTGCTTCACCATGACAAGAGGAATTGACCTTGTGTCATGTCATCTCCACATCCACCTCCAGGACTGAGGTGGAGTGACCTTTGCCTGGAGTCGGCGGTGGTATTTGAAGGAGTGGGTGGATTTCGAACTGGGTGACCATGACCACCTCCAGCATTACTAATGGAAATGGAAGGAGGATAGGAGGCTTTTGCGATTTGGAGATGATTGTGTTTGAGGTAATAACAGTCAAGGAATTTCCGGTTGATGAAGATGCGATAATGAAGTGGATGGAATGTTTCCAGTATTGGAATGCCATGCTTTCTCTGCAGATGCTCCGTCTAATAGTCCTTCCGGTAGAAGCTTTGATCACAAAACTGGCCCGTGAAGTGCCATTGGCCAAAGTGGAGCCGAAGATGCCTGGAGAAGGTACTTGTCGACCATGGATTCCATGGCATGGACTTACGGCAGAGGTGGCTTTCACAGCAGGGATTGTGCTTGTATGTATTTCTGGTGACTTCTCTGTCACACCGTCTTCTTGGCGATACGAGGCGGGACACATGGAACACTTGAAGGGTCCATCCTTGTTATTTTGACCTTGACCTGGAACAGTGATGACCTTTTGACTCTGACTTTGAGGGAATATCATCGATGGACTTGAGTTGGAGTTGAGATGGACTTCCGTAGACTTTGCGGGCCACCACTGCGTTTCCTGGAGGTGTATGTGGTCGAAGGTAGTGAGATCGAATTGGTGAGGTAGACTGTAGGAAAGGATGAAATGGAAGTGGGTTTGGTTTTGGTTGTAGATTGGCGCCAGTTGCCCGTTGCCGTTATCTTCCTCATCGCTGGAGGGACTGCTGTGAGGACTGAGGTGTTGATGATTGTGATTGGAGGTATAAGTGGAGGTTGTGTCTTGGATGAGGGATTTTGCGTTGGCGTCGTGGACGTTCAGTTCATGTTAAGCTTCCTCTTGCCGCTACCACCTCCTACAAAGAGTCTGAATGAAACATATCGTCCGAGAGCTAAGGATGGCTAGGGACGTTTAACCGTGTTAAGTGAAAACGAATTTAACCAAATAGTCGTCCGTATGTAAAGTACATAATCAAACAGAAAATCCCGTTGATTGACATCACCAATTTAGTTTCTGGTTCAGTTTACTTTTCACGCGTACGTATTTTCGACATGTTGTATGTAACATCTGCTGAAACTGAATCCAAATTGGTGATGCCAATCAACGGGTTTTTCAGTTTAATGTTGTATTTAACATCTGGACGCCTGTTGTAGGTCATTCGTTTCCATTTAGCACATTTAGACGTGCCGAACCATCTTTCACAAATCCATTTGTCTTTTTATAAGGACCTAATGATTTCATTATTTAGGAGAGGTACGTTATGTTTTATTTTCAATCACACGCACTTATTTTATATTCTATCTATCCACAAACAATTACCGGCTAATATGGATTAAGTTTGGACCGGGAAACTCCAAACACTTTTGTTCATTAAGTTAGAAAACGTATAAAACTCAACTGCAAAATTACGATGAATGTGTTGAGATGGCAACTCTCTTGATGCAAGATGGACTGCAG
Organism: Cyphoderus albinus; assembly: GCA_021029165.1. Classification (NCBI taxonomy): domain Eukaryota; kingdom Metazoa; phylum Arthropoda; class Collembola; order Entomobryomorpha; family Paronellidae; genus Cyphoderus; species Cyphoderus albinus. The sequence continues at coordinate 1,282 of VYYJ01002090.1, read as the reverse complement.
GAGAAGACAACCTGGTAAAGATCAAAGAGCACAAGCTCCAAAATAAGTTAGGAACAGCGCCGTTGTCATTGAAAGAGTTTCCACCTCAATACATTTAGCGTGGTTTTGTCTTTGACTTTTAAACGTTTTCTAATTTACCGAAAGAAGCTAATTGGAGTTCGACGCTCCAAACTTTGTTACTATTAGCCGGTAAGTTGTTGCAAGCAGACAGGAGTGAAAATGTACGTTGTTGACTTAATCTAATAATATATCTTTATATCTTTCGCCGCTAATATATCTTTCTTTTCCCGTATAGCCAGGTGTCGCTTCGCTAGTTCAGTTACTAATGGTTACTAGTAACGGTTTATGGTACGATTCGCAACTGAATTGTGTTAAATATAACGCTCAAGATAAGGAATCTTTTGTAGGTACAAAAGGACCCAAAAACCATATCAATTTTACCTTTTGTCCACAGGTGCTCGGTCCTGTTTTAATAGTCAAGAGTTTGAGTGCGGCGGTCGCAGCTAATATTACTTTGCTTTCCCGTATAGCCAGGTATAGGTTGGCTAGTTCAGTTAGTAACCATTTATGGTACGATTCGCAACTAAATTGTTTTAAATATAACGCTCAATATAAGGAATGTTTTGTACTTACAAAAGGACCCAAAAACCATATCAATTTTACCGTTTGTCTACAGGTGCTCGGTCCTGTTTTCTTAGTCGAGAGTTTGAGTGCGGCGGTCGCCACTAATATATCTTTGTTTTCCCGTATAGCCAGCCATAGCTTGGCTAGTTCAGTTACTAACGTTTAATGGTACGACTCGCAACTGAATTGTTTTCAATATAACGCTTAATATAAGGAATTTTTTGTAGTTACGAAAGGACCCAAAAACCATATCAATTTTTACATTTTCTTCGTTTGCTCGGTTCTGTTTTAATAGTCGAGCGTTTGAGTTCGGCGGTCACCGCTAATATATCTTTCTATATCCGTATAGCCAGGTATAGCTTGGCTAATTCAGTTAGTAACGGTTTATGGTACGATTCGCAGATATACTGTTTTAAATATAACGCTCAATATAAGGAATGTTTTGTAGGTACAACAGTACCCAAAAACCATATCAATTTTTACCTTTTGCCTTCGTGTGCTCGGTTCTGTTTTAATAGTCGAGAGTTTGAGTTCGGTCGTCACCGCTAATACACCTTTCTTTTCCCGTATAGCCAGGTACTGTTTTAAATATAACACTTAATATAAGGAATTTTTTGTAGTTACAAAAGGACCCAAACACCATATCAATTTTTACCTT
>VYYJ01002089.1:0-23993 GCA_021029165.1 Cyphoderus albinus | reverse complement strand
AAAAAGAAAGAAACCCAAATTTACTGAACCGAATTTGTTTAATTTTGGAGCCTCCCGTAGGCGAAGTCACGACTCGAGAGAAAAAGACAAAAACCTTAACTCCCGAGCCATGAAGGCTCCCAGGTGCAGTGGGGCAGAACGAGTATCGCTTTATTGCTTTTTGTGCCTACGTAGTATTGTTATAATTATAGAATTCTAGAAAGCGTATTATTTTATCCTTTCAATTTCAATGGTTTCTTTCTCTCAAAGGATTTTCGCAGTTCTAAATACTACGAAATAAAAATCCATTTTGGGCTGTTTCTCTTTTGACGAGATAGAATTAGAATGTTTTTGATGTAGTTCAAAAAATGAAAATTTAACTAACCTTCCTACTAGTACGATAATTTAATGTCAAAATGTACGACTCATGTAATATCTCAATCAAGGCGTTTTCATAAAAAACATCGTTTCATTTGATCCCATTCGTAGGAAATCGTTTGAAGTGAACTTAAATATTAGTTTAGTAATAACGTGAATGTTAGGCATTTGTAATCAATCGTGTTTAACTGATACAATAATAAAGTTCTTGGGAGTAATAATTCCTTATCAAACGCACAAATTTGAGTTATTTGATAATTACAGTTATTGAAATCTCAATCTAGAAATACTTGTCATGTACACACACGACAGTTAATTTCTTTTGTTGTTAAATTGTAAATGGATATTATTCGAGTAAGATATTTTCTGGTAAATTCGTAAATACTTTGCTATAAATACTACAAGCTTAGCTTAAAGCTTTACTGTAATTACAGTAAATGGTAAAATAGGTCATGTCAATGAAAAAAGATGGAAATGAAAATGTAATCCTCAGCCTTCAGAAAGATTTGTCTTCTAATCTATCAAAACCACTTCACATCTCTTTCTGAAATTGCAGAAGCGAGGGAAGATGAGAAACTCAAAGAAAGTAACGACCGTTATTCCTCTTCTGGTCTTGTCCGCACTCATCCTGGAAAGCCGGAGTGCCTTTCTCCGCGAGGCTTGCGAGAGGAACTCGGACTGTAACGCGGAGTTATCCCAGTGCGACGAAACGTACAGAGTGTGCACGTGTCGGCCCTACTCTGTCGAGTACAACGAAACAACTTGTCTTCAAGGTAAGTATGTAAAACTTAAGATGATTATTTGTTTCGAGGAAAACAGGGATTTGCGCTCTACTAAATTTCGCAGGGTCTGAGTGCTACTGATAATGGTAGCAAACATAATGATCAAATGATCCTTCGTTTCGTCAATTTCTATACAATGGGGGAAATTGTGGAAACTCATCGTTATTCTTCAAACCGGGATGAAAGAAAATGGGAACGGATGTTTATTAGCACTTTTCATGTGAAATGAAATTACATCCTTCGTGGAAACAAGTCGCTATTAACATGCTGCTTTAATTTGAGAAACAATAATGGAAATGTCATTTTAAGGGGGTGGTGATAGTGACAGTGTCAGAAAAAATAAAAGTAGAGTTGAGAGAGTAATACGGAAGTTTACTGGGTGCCTGGTCAAATTGCGATATGATATGATGCGGATGCCGCTATTTTTCTTTAAGTGCCTAAATTGTTAAATGACTAGTTTTTATGTAATTCCTCTTGAAAACAAAATGTCTAAATGTCAATTGCATTTTTTTTATCTGAGAACCGCGCGCAAGTCAACCCTGTCCAAGCAGTTGAGCTTGTCAATGTGACAGTCAACTAATATTTAATCAAAGTTTGCAATCAAATGTTGAATGAGGAGAAGACATTTGATCAGACACTATCAAATCAACCGATTTTTTAGTGGTAGCAGGCTATAATGAAAGTTAAAACTTGTCAAGAGCATGTCTTAAACTTGAAATGTAACTAAACTAGTTTTCAGTCAGATGAAGCCAAAGATGTGATGTGATAATGTTTTGTCAATAGGAATGCGCATCTTCATTTCATTTCATTGCATTTTCTTGAAAATGACGGTACTTGACTGACGAAGTCAACTAACGTATCTCTACAACTGCAGCCATTCAGATTAGATTGTTAAATACTCAGCTTCATTCAACAACTTTAGCTTCTAGCGAAAAAGAGTTCATTCAAATGAAATGAAAGTGAGGATTTCTCAGCCTGGCACTTTTATCATTATCATGATGATTATGATTTTGATTGGCTGCCGGGACCAGGATGCAACCAAAAGTACATAAGAAGAAAAAGATTGCTGGTAATAAAGATGAGAGAGATCTAACTAAAATGCTAAAATACGTGGGAATTAAAAAAGTGGATGCCACTAGAAAACTATAAACCTAGAAAAAAATAAAAGGCATTTACAAATTCATTGATGGATGGAACTGAAACAATTCTTTGCAAAAAGTTTCAGGACTGTCATGCATTGTATTGTATGACGCAGTTGGTAGTGACAGTTGACATTTAATTGAATCCGACTGAGAATTTTTGTCCTAGTTTCTGAAAAGCATATTTACACCACATCACATATTTACAAATTTACATCACTCACATCGTTTGTCATCATCAAAATGTCAAGGTACATGATATAATATAGTATAAACAGAATATTTTGGCTCGTTTTTAATTTCCAGGGACCCTGCTGGGATTTGAGTGTAAGACGGATGCCCAATGTGCCATTAAAGTACCTACCAGCGGATGTATCAATGGAGTGTGTTCTTGCGAGGACGGATATGTCGCTTATAGACGTCACACTTGTCTTACTCGTAAGTCCCTTCGGCTCAGCTTGGTTTTATTTTTTGAAGGTTGCGACATGGTATTACATGAGTAACAGCTTACTCCCACTAGTAAGACGTCCTACCTACGTATGTACTTTTTTCTAGTTATTAATCGGAAATAACGACGAGACCTTGACTATGGTTTCGTTATCCAAAAATGTATTTCACTAGAAAAAAAAGTGAAGCAACAATTCCCGGTTTCATCTTTGGTTTGGCTATTATTTATTGCCCAACTCCCAACTCCAGTTGTTTGGTTGAGTAAGCTCCTTCATTTACGAAATGCCTCATTCTCGTAATAATAAAATTTTACTATTCATAACATCGTTGTGGCCGGATTATTAAAATCAATTGCTGACACAGTGACACATGTGACCCCAAGGTATATAGAATACTATGATGTGACCCTAACTGAAACGCTGGGAATCAATTCCAGCAAGTGAGGTCAATTTAGCGGCACAGTCAGTACATTAGCAGAGAATAATGGGACTCGACTAGACTGGTCTATAAAATAATTTTAAGTCATACAGTCATGAGGGTATAAATTTTATGGGGTACCTTTACACTTTAGCAGTAAAATATTTAGCTCATACTGCGCTCTCCCCAAGATAAATTTCATGCAGATTTTTCCGGGTAACAAAATGGAAATGGGGTTGCCAAACTTGTCATAAAACCGAAATGGGGACTTGATCTCCATAACTCGTGGACACTTATTTTCATGTTCATGATATTATTTAGCTGGCATTAGCAGAACAGAATCATACACACTATAACACACAGGATCCCTAGTTTTAGCGGTTTTTATGGAAAAATCTGTCCTTCGGGATTTATTACGGTTTCACATGAGCACAGACATAGGCTTGATGTTGATGCACAGCACTGCTTTTACTTTTGTAGTAACTGTTTAAATACAGAATCTTTAACTCTGTCTAGATACCACTTTCATTCTATTTTGTCTCGACTTTGCTTTTCTCGTGGAATTTTGTCCTGAAGCAATTGTTTTTGCTTACATAAAAGCAGTCTAATAAATATGAAATGTCGGAGACTGGAATGCCGCAGATGTGGTAAGCCAAAGCCAAAACCCAAAGAAAGTAACTAAACTGACGTTACTTCAATTTTCCCTTTATTAGACAGCTACTGTAACGAAACTGTAAAACGGTTAACTCTGTACATATTTACATACAGAGATGGAAGAAATGAAATATAACATTCTAAGCCCCAAATTAGAAAATGCTGGAATTCTTTAACTTTTGTTTGTAGCTACTTGTTTACTTTACACTCTTTATCTAGCAACTCCGGTTAAAATGTCATAAACATGAAACTTGGTATTTGATGAAGGAAGAAGAAATATTGTTCAGAAGCAAGCAACCAACTCCCGACCACAGTCCACCGGAAACTTGCAGACTAAAAGAACATACAGAACGTTTTACTTAAATATGCATCATCTTTGAAGGGCTTCTAATAATAAAGTTGGTTAGTTTAAATATATCTATTAGGTATATAAACTTCAACCCCATTTTATTTCCCATGTTATATAACAAAAACAATTTCAAAACTTGATTCATCACTATTAAATACAAAGGTGAATTTTCGAAGCTGGAGTAAAGTGGCCCATAGAATCTTTATCTTGACAGTTGAGACCTCAAGTCCTCGACACATCCGAGGACCAAAAGAGTTTCGAACTACAAATAGGAAATAAACACTCCACAATTTCTTCACAATGTGGCGTTGGATGAACCGTAGTATCTGATGACTAACGGATGCTTTAATTATAATTTAGGAGAGAATGCGTCGCCTTCGCTCACTAACTCAATTAAAAAGTTCCCAGTATCCACTTGCAATACCTATTATTAAAAATGGTTTTTCTATTATTATTTAAATTATATGATGCTCTACTAATATTTATAATGTGACAAGATTTTCTAGAGAGCTTCAGGTGGGCACTTAAGAAATATTTGAGGATGTGTTTGTTTACACATTTCATGTTCAGGCACACTGAAAGGCACTCATTTGAGTTTTGAAATTTATGAACGTTCGTTCTAGAGTTTACCTCCAGAAACTGGAAACGAGTTAACCTCATTTTATTAAAAATGGACACGAGTAATTATACTAAACTTTAGAGTGCGTTTAGTATCAGAATTTTCTATCAAACTTCTTATATAAAAGTTATAGTCTCACAAAGGGCCAGTTTCAAGTATGGGTTTTGGGAAAATATTAGACTGGACTTGTGACTGAAAACGCGAGATCAAGTGGGTTACCACCTCGTTATGTAAAATGCATTCTTGTGTTATCTTACAACACTGCTTGCTGGCTAACATAAAAATGAAAACGCAATAAGAAAATGATTCATACAGACATGGGCATGGTGTTCTTTTGCTGAAAGTTGTAAGATTCTTGTCTCGTTTGACACCAGAGAAAGTCATTACTTTTCCTGCTTCTCCAGAGGGAGACACTCAAATTCACTCTCGAATTCTGGGAAATTCGCAACAAGAGGAAAAGGGTTTCGTAAGGACTTGCGAATCTCTACACTTACTTGGGTTGTCTAGTCTAATCTGACTTTTTCAGCAGCGTCACATCGCAATACGAACAGAACAAGGAATTCCCCCTTAGCTCTTCCTTGAGAGAAAAGAAAATAGAAAAGCAACGAAGCTGGAAAACGATTCACTTCATGTTCATACTTCATTGCATTGTAACTGCCGAGACTGCCGCTGCGCACACAGTGAAAATATCAAAAGACACAGCATGTGGCATACATTATTTATTGGAGTGTAACACTACGTATAAAAAAATATTTCTTTTTCATCATACGACAGGAAAAGTTTCGTCAGGAAATGAACACAATTTCATCTCCCTGGTGTATATTTGTAGTATTATACTTGGAATTATTACTCAAAACTTTAAAAAGATTAAAAATAGGGGAAATTAAATTGCGGCCACATGATGCCGTAACTTTTCGCTAAATTGAGTCGTGGTGCCGCTTCGAAGAAAAAACACTCTGAAGAGAGAGCGTTTCTCTTTACTTGCTGAGAAAATTGTCATTTTGGTGTGTGGTGTAGAGGGAACCTGCTTGATACACCCTGTTATGATGATCACGGTGATGCATCATCAGGGGAATGTCAGACGAGAGTAAGGGACTTGGTGACAGATGCGTGGAGTGATATTATGTTTATGCGATGCAACTTGCAAGAAGTGGTACTTTATTAAACTGGAGTAGCAACGGATTTCTGTATAATGTATGAGAGATTCCTCTTTTTGTGGGGAAAGCAAAGGTAGTTTTTCGAGCATGTGGCGACTGGTTAAAATCTTAAATAACAATGTCATCATTAATTCAGCACACACGGTGTTTGATCATGCTCATGTAGACCTAACTGAAATTTAAATAAGATTGAGTATGTAACAAAACTGCTAGCTCTCCTTTTTAAAGGGAATTCTTCATGTTTTTAAGTATAAAGCTTAATTTAGAATCATTCAATTTCAAACCGCACAAAAGTTTCACCACTTTTCGTTTCAACTTATCAAGTGGGAGATTTCATTGCATTTCCTAAGAGGTACTTATGATCCCAGATAACAAAATCGTACATTTGATGTAAAATGAATTTCCATAAATATTACGTTACTCATCACACAGCCAATTTAAAACTGACTAATCTTATTACACTGCGAAACGGAAACGACGCTACTCCAGTTTATGTACCCAGTGGGTACTACCCACCAACCTTGAGACTTCTTGAGTTTTTTGGTATGGCTGTGGTTTTAAGTTTCAATAATAAGACATACCCAAATGCCTAATAATATCTCAAAGTAAGTGGGTTTAGAGGCCGACGGAGCAAGATTTTTCCAGGAAATATGTGGACTGTGACGACTGTCTGTGATAAATAAAAAATTCCATTTCATAAAATGGGAAGAAAGTCGATAAATATTTTATTTTTCGGATCGCATTGGCATTGGTACGGTAATAGTAATATTTAAGTTATGAAAAGATCGACCGCACTTTTCTCTGTAAAAGAGTTTTCATCTGAGCTCGTTTGAAATTCTAATGAGCACTTTGTATTTAGGTACTGTTGTCTGGTCTTGATGTAATGTAAGCACCTTGAGAATCTAGGCTATCAAAATGTAAAAATAAGTGGGGAGAGAAATGGAGCTGCGGCTTATTGATTCAATGAAAAAGTCGCATTTCTGGTTTGATTTTCACACGCAAACCGAAATGTGGACTAGGCAATAAGGCAAAAGAGAAAATTGGATATTCCATTTTCCCTTGTTCATCTTCACTTTCTCCTCAGAACAAAAGACAAGTTTTAGACAAACAGCAAAGTTTTAGCCATTGTATTTACTTGTGTTTGATCATTTGACGAGACGAGATGTCCCACATACAAACTTAAGATGACAAAAATGAGCGGAAGAATTTCTTCGACTCGACATCCAAAAGTCGGCTTCTAAAAATATATACATTTGTAGATCGGAGCCGGTGGCACACTTTATCGAAAATAGAACCATGTGTCCAGCTGCACTCAAACCGTAATTATTTCCTTGTAATGGGTGAATGATATGATGGGAAAGGGAAAAATAAAAAGTTTATAATTTTGAAAATTGTTTTTCGTAAGTATGTAAAGAGGTAATTAAGTAGCGTCTACGAAATTCTCATTTCATCCCACATCTCATCTTACTCTCAACTCCCAACTATTAGCAGTAACATTTCGAATTATTTAGCGTATGAATTGTTTGCATTCTGCCATCTGCTTGAGTGAAGTCTCGGTTGCTTGTTTAAGTGGTGTGAGTTCCGAGACTTGGAAATGAATGACCCACTTCAAATACCGGGCCAGTTGCATCAAACTTCAGTCAACTCATACAATCTTTTAAGTAGCATAAAATACATATACATTACGTTATGTATTGCAATAAGAGTACTTTAAGGTTATGTGGTTGTCACTTTAGGCACTGGATGACGTTGAGTAGAATAGAAAGCTTCAAATACGATCACCTCACTTTACTTCTAAAGAGAATTTCTGCAGAAAGCTCTTTATCTATTAAATTCTGTGCAGTAAATTATGGAAACCCTGAAGAATGAAGTAGTATTTGTTTGGAAACTCCACTCCTATTTATAAATAGATTTACCCAGAAGTTATTTATTTTTCTTTCTTTGCTTATATTTTTCCCTTTTCAGGTTGAAATATTCATAATTCATTTTCGCAATAACGTACTATTAATAGCTATTTAATGTGTAAATAAATATGCACAATTTATGTCCAACTGAATTCGACAGTTAAAGCACTTTTCTTGGTTTAGAGTAAATTGGTTAGCTCAGCTCAGAAAATCCATTTTTCAAGTTGTATAAAACAACTTTTTCCCCTGGCCAAGAATTGAATTAGAATTGAAGCTCGAAACTCCTTGAATACATCATTCTCACCTTACAATTATTTTTTCAACTATGATTTACATAGGAGGATAACTTTTCTCAGAGAAATGATGAAGATGAAAGGAATTGATGAAGGCTGATTTGATCATTTGAATAAAACTCCTGCTTCCATAACTGAAATTGAAAAGGAAGACACTGAAAGCCGTGACTAGTGAACTCTGTTACCTTTTACAAACAAACAAGAAATTATGTCCCAAGGTATCATGTATCCCTTAAGGAAGAAAGATTTCCTGCATGATATAATATGACTAGGTACAACTTTAGTAACTTTTGTTGGCACAATGTGCCCCGATTTGGTTTGTGGATCTGGATACTAACATAAATCTCCAACCACACATTTAAATCTCAGCATGGTTTTCAGTTTTCACTTATTCACCAAGGAATTTGACTATTTCAACCCAACTTGGTTGGCATACACCAAACATCAACGAAAAAGAAGTGTGAGATTACTTGGAGCAAAAAGTGTGTTTTCAAACTTTTTTTTTCAAAAAAATCTTGGAATTTTATAATGAAGAAGAAAAAAGAATTTGTACAAGTTTGGAGCGCAGTAAATAATATATCCACACAGTCTGCTTTGGTATTCCTAATGGGACTCTGGGAATAAGGTGAATGGAAAACTTTTGTAAAGTTGAAGAGAATTTTGCCGACTTTTCTGCAGATGAATTTTACGATCAACCGTATCGTATAACATTGGCTGGCACTGGCTACAAGAAACCCGCTAACTTGGCAATGTACATGTGTCTAGAGTCTAGATAAGATGGAGCTTCCATATAAAATCTATTTCTTTTTGTGTTTCGTATAACGCTGATTTTCAAATATAATTCGATATCGAGACAACTCTTGACACTGTCTGACTTTCCTTTATGTAGTATAGTTGCTCTAATTAAAAATAATTTTTAGAGAGTTGGTGAAAGTAAATAAGAACAAGGAGCCACTTTCCTGGAATCTGTACAACTTGAAACTTATTGTGCCATTTATCATTTATGCATTATTAGAAAGTGGAACTTTCCACCGTTTTTACATAACAAGTTCTAAGTATTCTTGAATGAGAAATTTTCATACTAAATGAAGTATTAAATCCAGGTGAAAAGAGGTTTTCTGGCAATACTGATACTGAATGAATATTTTTAGTAATGCATAACTTTCTTTGACATTAGGTAGGTAGTAAATTCAGTTGTACGTTGTAGTTGTGATGTAATTCTACGAACGTACATACAATGCACAACAATAAAAGAATAGTAATTGGATGGATAATGGACTTTTTGTGTTTAAGACGGATTGAAGGATAAAATAAAATGGAAAAAGATGTCTTTTGAGTTTCAAACTGAGACCTTAGTCATCTTCCAATCAAGGACACTGAACAATAATAAGGTCATACGGCATCATCTTTTATCGATGCATTGGATGAAGTAAAGGAAATTTGCAAAGCCTTACAAGTTACAAGTACAAGTACAGAATATGTAATAAGACAAGCAAAAATAAATCGAAGGTTGCATTAAGGAAACCGAGACTAACTTTGATTTTGCTTTCAAGGCGCGCATCGAGTCCCAAATCTCTGAAAAAATACGACGCACACGCTCCACTTGATTGAATTCGTGGAGCAAAGTGTAAATAAACAATATTTAAATGTTATTTTCCATCATTTTTCCTATAAAAAATAATGTCATGAATCTGAATATAAATTCAGATTTAGTCATCTTTTCATGGAAAGTGTGTGTGTGAGGTTAGCACAATATTTTTACACCATGTGACATGGTCCATGTCGTTGTCACAATTCTAGTGCACGTAAATAAGCGAATTTTTCTTTTCTTTTTAGCCTCAAAACTGGGTGAAATTTGCTTCGGGAACAATCAGTGCAGCCTGGCGGACAAAGGCAGCTACTGCAAGTACGTTGTGCCCCGAGTGTTCGGAAGATGCCAATGCCAGGCCGGGAAAGAATTCGACGGGAAGAGCAATAGATGCCTGGGAAGAAACACGAGTGAGTTTTCTTGTCAGTCAACTCATTTTCTCCAACTTTCATCTCTTTACTTTACTCTTAATAGTAGATGAAACGTGACTCTCTAAAACAATTCACTCATACTCGAGCACATCATTAGATGAAAAGGGGCTACTTGGAACAAACAGTCACAGAAAGTCACGTTGAAAGTTGAGGGTTAATAGCGAATAATAAAATTAGGATTAATAGTGGACTTGACATGTTTGAGACGCTGTACACATGCTTAAATTGTAATATGTGTGACACATGACTTTCAAACTTTCACCGTGCACCAGTGACATACTAGAAAACATTTGGGCAAAGGCGCCGTGAGATGTCTGAAGTAAGGAAGGATGCGAACATGAATCTCTGGGGAAAATGGTAAAAGTTTGGTTACACCATCAATATCAACTTTTAATTTTTTTCTTGAATCTCACTGTTTTTACTTTTGCTTGCTGGTTCACACATTGCGCAAGAAAAACCAACAGCCCCCCAAGAAGAAGAAAAGGAAAATTGAGTGGGTAGGAAGAAACAAACTCTCGGCCTTGTTTATGCACCGTATTTTGAGATTATTATTGCAGGTTTCATTTTCCTCGCGTGTAATTTGTAATAATAATATTTGGTTTCTTCTACAATATTAAACCCCTTTTCATATCTTTATCGTGGCCTATTCATAAAGATACGAAATGGGATTTATCTCATCTCATGTGCTCCCAGAAGAATTACGCTGCTTTCTTATCCGAAATCCGAGCCGGGCCCACACTTGTTCTAATGGGTTATTATTATTATTATTTGAAATTATTGCCAGAGTTTGAATCAACTATGATTATATTAGCACATTGTAGACTCCGCTCAAACAAGCATGAAGCAGTTTTTCAAACAGTGTAATTGTAAACAATCGTTCCTATTAAAGCAATTTTCGCAGAATATTTCACGGCCGCCTTATCATATCACATTAGTTTTATGTAAATGTCAAATAAACTGATTTTTGTGTCGTGAGCTTGTGCTCTAAAAATAGGTTTTTCCTCTGTAAATTCCGAAGTGAAGTTTACGTAATGTGGGGGATAGAGGGATTCAGGAGTAATTTAAATCACATTATTTATTCACTGATGGGTAATAATGTTCTGATTATGACGGAAGAGTCTATTGAGCCAAAAAAAATAATTCCTTGGGCCGCTTCCGCCTTCGCAGAATTTGTTTTTGATAGGGACATGACGTAAATAGAGTAAATTTTAGAAGGTCCCACAACTTTTGGCTTAAAATCATTACAATTGGGATTTAAATGTTAAAGAGGATAATGTGAAGTCGCTTGCAGGCTCTAGTGCAGGTTGAAGCAGGCTTTATGCAATGCAAGACTAAAATCAACACCAAAGTGGGTAATACTTTTATAAAGCCGATTGAATGAGATGAAAGTACCCCAAAGAACGTTGTTGAGACAGGACAAGATCTTTAATTAAAAGCCAGTTGAGTATTGAGGACCACATAACAAAAACTGGTAACACTTACATTTTAGGGCTCATCGTCTCAAGTGAAAGTTACTTTCAGCATGGGCTTTTCAAAGATATTTGACGAATGTGTAATAAAATTTTATTTTCGCCTTCGTGATCATGATGATAATAATGATATTGCATTATTGCTACTATGTAACGTAACTATCATGTCATAATCGCAGAGATCGGACAGCCTTGCAGTGAAGACGCAGAGTGCTCCACATCCCACGCCTTTTGCCAAAGGAAGTTGGACGGAACTTCGGTGTGCACTTGCGAAGTGGCCTATGCTCCATCCGCGGATCGTAAAAGATGCTTACCAACCTACAGAGGAGTTTTCTCTCCCACGTCATTAGGCTACCCGTGCCATGCAAGCATTCAGTGGTATGAAATGAAGTGCAAAAATATTAAGGCAGGGGATTTTTAGCCTCAGCAAAAGTCATTTATAGATTGTCAATCTTGTTTAACCAAAGCTAACCAAATCAAATGCGACGTAATACGGATTTTGTATTTTATAATCCATGTTTGGCCCAAGTAACCAAATACGTTACAAAATGACTATTGCTGACGCTATATAATTCCGCCAATTAATAAATACTATTATAGGGAGATTATTATTTTTATATGAAGAAATAAATGATTAAAAAATTCTCTCCTCTCTTGAAATTTGTAGTCAGCTTGCGGATCCGAACTCGATCTGCAATAGAGAAAGTGGCGTGTGTGATTGTGCGGCAAGTAACAGCACCTGCGGTGCCAGGTTCAGAGGCTGTCACAGGAGTACTTTTCAGGTAAATCGGGATCAGATCAGATTACCGTAGACCGTACCACGCAAAATGTCACTTTTCATGGTGAAACATTTATCAAAACACTGTTAACGAAATATGATAATGGTCGTGTATTTGCTGTACAGTTTGCACACAGAGTACTCAATTGTCGTCATTAATATTACTTAAATTTTGGTAGCAGTGTGTAATTGTAATCGAAAATACGTCAAATCTTTCATCAGGGATAGTTTCCACCATCTGAATCTGAATTTTGTTTTTAGTGCTCAAATTACTCAGTAATTTGATCAGTATTATGATTACATCAGTATTATGATTACAGATACAATCTATAAATACAAATTCTCTTACGTATGTATCAAGTTGCTGAAAGATAATTCGTTTCAGGAAGAGAATCTGAATTGACTGGTGCTTTACAGTTCGATGAGAAGATTTTCGTAATTAGATAACATACAAAACTAATTTTGTTTCAATATGACGCAGTTTCCGAAGAATTCATATCCCTAATGTGTCCTGTTTGTCCTCGATCAAGTTGACGCTTGAGTGACCGAGTTACTGGAAGATTTGTTAGGTTATTGTATCTAACGTCCTTTTGACCTCTCCTGGCAAATGACAACTCTCAATCAAATAAAGGTTTAAAAAGCTCTGTAGAAGCGTGAAAGTGACTGTGTTCAAACAAATTTATGAAAATGAATATCTCCCTCCTGTTTCTGAGTATTTATAGTATTATAATTTCGCTTTCATGTTGCATTTTCAGAAAAGGATTTTGATTTGATCCTTTTCCTTTAGCTGATTGATCAACGTTTGATCAAAAGCGTGACTTTTTCGGTAGACTGGACAAAATCCTTAAGTTGTATGTACATAATTCAAAGTATTACCTGATGGATTTCAGGCACGCAAAAACGATTCATGACACATGACTCATAACGTAAGAAATGTTTTCAAACAATCTCAGCATACATAATCAAGTTTGTCTGATTATTATTAACACTTGGCTTACACGTGTACATGTTTTAATCCCTGGCTTGCTACAAAAAAATAATAAATGCCCGATGCCTGATACTTTGGAAATATGTCGCAATTTCTCTCCCAACTCAGAACATATTAAAACCCACTCAAGCTACATTTTATTGATAAGTGGTGATGATGATGAGTAATGTTCGTTCACAATCACCACGTCTCTTCTTCTCCGAACGGAAATAAACCACGGAAAACGTTACATACATCATTATCTCTTATTAATTGCGATTCATTCTTCTTGCTCTCGTTTTACCGTGTCGGCTCATTAAGTAATGTGAGACGAGAGAAAAACGGGGACTTTGACGTTGTGTGGTCTGCGACTGTCGCATATTATGCATATACCCATGCTGGTGTTAATAAACCTATTGCCCCGTTTTTATTTTCTCTTTCGAGAGAGAATTGAAAAATCACATGATCATTAGCGCTAGGGGTAATTGCGTCTTCTTTCTTCGGCTTTGGCATTCTCTTTTGTTTGGCGAAAAGTGAAAGTGAATATTAGCAAAAACTCGTAGTAAAAAGCATCTCAAGAGGCTGCAAAGGTTTTCAAGATAGTAGTGCCTTGAATAGGATTGAGATTCGTACAAGGAGTAAAAGTTAAGTAATATTTTAATGTATTGTGAAAGCAACCGGCTGCTTGCCAAATTTCATGAATTGTTGTCGTTGCAAGAAAAACGGGTCATTTTGTCCTGGTCCAGAGAGTTTCATGATTGTCTCTCAGGTCTCTTTTACCATTTTCTTACTACTGCACTGCATGATGCAAGGCAAGAAGAAATTGAATGGGAATGGAGTGGTTTTAGCGAAAAGGAAGAAATAAGCTATAGATTAGATAGCATCATTATTTTCGCTTGTGTCATCACGATCTCTTGAAGCGCAAGAGGAAAGAAAAGAAAAGACAAATATTTGGGCAAGGATGAGATGAAATGAAGCACCTTTTGTGACTGCGGCTGCACCACTGCCGTGTTGCACATATCGAGAAAAAGTTGAGTCTCAGTCAGACTGGCAATTGGCAATGCGGTTGTTGATGGCAAGCAATGACATTTTCTTGTCTCTGAATCTCCTACGGGGCACAGGCTCAAGGCACAACAGCAGTGCGAAAATGGCCAGCTCTGATATCTAGGCATAAACACTATAACAGTGATGTTCAAGATGATCAAAGACTCCCAGTCAAGTCTTGCGTTTCTTCTCATTTTCTTTTGTAAGAAAGACGTAAGAACTCAATGAACTAGAGAGAGAGAGCTGTGTAATATCAGCCATTTGTTTTGTGTAGTTTGAGCTGAGACGACACAAGTATTCATTATTAACTTTTGTAGCATCCACAGGGTTATCCAAGCAGTCCGCTACAATTTATTATCACGTCTTGTCCGAAAGCAAAGAGCTTTAGGAAACGGCTAAATGAATCTTTGACGTTGCATAATGGATAAAATATGAAGATTTTTTTTTGCCATTCACTTTATTTATTTACTCACAATTTACTAGAGTCCTTGACTTCGCTCGGGTCATAGTTGGATCGGTATATAACATTATTTATTTTGCTCATCGAGATGCAGGACAGCGTAAAGGAGAAAAGGAGACGATTCAGTTGGCTTTTGCTCTAGACACACATTTTTGATAAACATTAGCCGAGAGAAATTTGTCACTTTTATTGATACAATTTCTCACATCGTTCTCATTAAAATTAATCACGAGTAGATTTCATTTGTAAATTAGATTTGTCTCACTCACAAGAAGCGTTTCATTTTGATATATTTTCATGTGACGAAGAAAAATGTGAACAGATTCTTTTCGGCGCAACCAGACATTAATTTATCGCTTAATGCTCAAAGTGGGCGGGGTGTTCCCCTTGTCAATTGTAGATTTGAAATCTCTTCAAATATCTATTGCCATTATTGATGCCCCAACAATGCAAATGCACAATGATAGATGAGATACTCTGCACGAGGTAAAGTAGAGGAGACTTATCTTATCACATCACCGTGATGGCGTTATGTCATACTTTAAAAAGAGAAACGGTTTCACCATTACCAAGAATTTTGTGTTGAGTTGGATAAAGTAACGACTTACCATTTCCATTATTTACAAGCCTTTTAGTGTAGTTTGTTGAAAAGTTGCATTTTCGAGGAAAAGGAAAATATTTTATGCTAATGCTTTACTTTCACTGCTGCTGGTGAAATACAGGTTTCACTAATAAATCTCCTTTCTCATTGTCCCCCTTGCAGTGCCATTCGGACGGAAAATGTATCTCGTGGTAAGGTTGCTAAAAATAGTCACAATTTTATAGTTTATAAATAGTAAGCCTTTTTTATCATTTTGTTTCCAAACTATGCTATAAAAATTTTGTTTGAACCTTTCCCCAGGTATTTCTTGTGTGATGGGAAACAAGATTGCGAAGGTAAGAATTTTCTTCAAGTAGAAAAGAAAATGTTTTTATTTGTACTGAAACTGACAAACTGAAATGAATTGCCTTAAATCTCGACAGGAGACAGTTTTCTGAGATGCCTTTTCTTTTGTTGTGTCTACCTTTTTTTAAAAATAAAAATCTAATCTTTCGCAGATGGTTCGGACGAAGTATGCGAAGTGAGGGAGAAGTGTCCTGATCAATCTTTCCAGTGCAGTTATCCGGATCCGCAAGCAACTTCAACGGAACGAGTTCTGCCCTCGAGTAACATTACCCTAATTTCGGATTCAACAATACTGTCCTCGCTCGCCGCAGAGTTCGAGGCCAGAAGAGCGAGAAAGATGCCAATAAAGTGCATAAGCCGGGCGAAGCTCTGCAACGGTGTGAAAGATTGTAAGAAGGAGGAATAAAATTTTTTTGCCCGTTATTTCAAGTGGCTGCGTTAAAAGCCGTTATAACCTTATCTGTAGTAGATAGATATACAAAATTAACAACAAGTTCAAACAAAGAATTTGGCCCTGATTTTGTGTTGCATTATAAAAAGGTGATAACGGGAGTGACGAGGAGGGATGTTCTGGAAAAGAGACTTGTCCACATGGAACATTTCAGTGTATGAAGACAAAGGACTGCATGCCAGAACACCGGTTTTGTAACGCCATTGCGGACTGTCCTGATCACAGCGATGAGGAGGAGCAAGAATGTCGCATGGAATTCCAACCTTCGGAATATTGTCCGTTCAGGTAAACATGTGACGTGATGTGGCTCAAACCAGACAAATTATTTTCCCATTATAAAGCATCGATTCCGGAAAAATTTCCAACATTATGAAATCCTTCATATTATTCACAGGTGCGCCGATGGTCGATGTCGCTCGTCTGCCATCGTCTGTTCAGGAATTCAAGGATGCTCGGACGGCTCTGATGAGCAGATGTGCCAAGTTTGCCGTAAGCAATTTCTTCATATCGTCATAATCATTAATGATTTTATACCATCATCACGCACAGTAGCGCAATGGTAGTTTCTTCAAAATGTGATCTTCATTTCACGATGGTGTAGTAGTATGCAAGGAGTGACGCATGCACTTTATTATTAATCCCCGGTGATCACGGTTTTCTTGTCTTGGAGCAGAAACCTGAGATGATAATCATAACTAGCTTTAAGAAGCAGTAAAGTAGTGTGATTATCGGAGGAGACTATAGCAGATACTATCGCATCGTTATTACCCCACACTATTACACACTGCGATCACGATCTTTTTAGATGCATGTGATAAGCGAAAGAATTTTTTTGTATTCATTTCATGCCGCAACTGTCCTAGAGGACACTCAAGTACGCACACAGCGGGCTTAGCCCATTTTCTCCTTTCGAACAGTTTCATCGAGCTCCTTGTTGGTTGGAATTAACCCATTATTTTCCTTTCCAGCATTCTTAAGTATGTACGACTTAGCTCCATATTCATGTGCCCTTTGCTATTATGTGAATGAAACAGCCGTTGTGCGGATAGATGCAAATTCTTTTATGTATGCATGGAAAATAACACTTGTTAAAATAATTTCTTGTCTGGGGAACTGGCAAACAATTAATTGCATTGGATGGTTCGCAGAAATGATGGTATTTACAGAATGGGTGAATATTTTCCTTTTCATTAATGTCAATTCAAGGTTTTAGGACCAGTGAAATTCTCTGTGGATAAAGAAAAGTCAGTTTAGATAGTTTGCGCTAAGAAGTAACGCGCCACTCTTCCTTCATGCTTGTCTGCAATATTTTCTACTTACAAATAAAGCGTAAAACTTTCCAGTTACAAATTCGTCATGAATATTTTATATTTAATAGTGAAATGCTTTCCCTTTAAACGTGAATGATTACGAGGAAGTGTGTTTTGTTATTTGAATAATTTATAGAGACATAATCACATAATAATAATAATACCAGCTTTACATGCTATATTGCATCGTCCAATTATTATTAAAATATTTTTGTTTGTTTTGCTATGTATTGCATTTGTTCCTACATTAATTAAGTAATCAGAAGCAGTGAGCAGAAAATCCATAGGAAATATGCATCAAAAATATAAAAGTCATTTGTTTTTCAAGGAAGTTAGATCAAACGTTTTTAGACTTAAGTGACGGAAAAACCCCAAAGTTCGGAGAATGAATAGGATGAAAACAAACAACTAAAAAGGTGTTTAATCATAGTCTGGTCATGTGTAATGCAGCTTTTGAAGCCAAACTTGTAATTTGCTGTTGTTACTGAATAGTTTTGCAATCAGGTTTGATGTTAATTCAGAGAATTTAATGATTAGAGGAGATAGATCAGTTAGTAAAAGTTCTTTCGTGTGGTTCGGTTAACAAAACCAACAGCTTCGTATTTGCATTTCTTCGGGTTTATCGATGAAAGGTGAAACTACAAAGTAGAACTTATTTAGGTAATGAACAACAAACAGAGACAACTAAGTAAAGCAGAGATATTTTTTCTAAATTGTTGCAGGTTGCCCCAGGGTCTCTTAATCCTCCTGCACTTTACTTTATGCCGAGCATCAGGACCGTGTCACAGTTTTGTGCATGCGGAAAATAATCCTTGACAGACGACGACATAATCCTCATCCTTCTTTCTTCATGCTCTGCACCAATTCCAAAAACACTGCCAACAACGGAAAATAACCACTGCAGATGAGAACAACTACTCGAAGACAACTCCAATAAACTCCTGCATTCTCGCCATGCCATACTCTGCCCGCTCTGCGTTTTCCCAGTCTACAGCCACGGTGTACTTAAACACTCTTCAAGTCTTATCTTAACCTCGGACAACTAACTGCGTATTAAAAAAATATGACTCGCTTTTCCAAGGCTAAGCACAAAATCCTCGTTGATTAAACGCGAGCGTGCCTCTGAAAAATTGTCGTCGATAAATCACCCATGGGTCAATATATTAAATGATGTGTCAGCTTCCTAAAAACGGCACGGTGTATCTCTGTCAGAATAAATAGCCGAGCACAGAGACTCACAACACAATCAGCACTAAATTCGACTTGAGATGAGATAATTTTCAGAACTGCATTAGAGTAGGTAATATTATTAATGTATAAATGTAGAAAATAACACTGACAGCTCTAGCATTTGTAAATGTTGTGTCTGTGTGTATGTAGGTGAGGTGAGCAGAGCACCGGAATGAATGACATGTGGATGAAATGTAATCCAAATTCTTTCAGCGATATGAAATATAAAATTGTGTTTTGCGAGTTATAGGAAAGCCCTTCTATGTATGTACATGGGCAGGTAAGTCGTGTGTGTGGGATGTGGGTGCATACGCTGCACCGGCCGAATTATTGGAGCCTGCCAGCTTTACCTCACTTTTACTTTCACTCCCACTCTCTCACTTATAATTCCAAGCTATGCGGAGAAAGTTTAGGGAAGCATACTCATAGGCGGTTGTATTTTCCCATTTCGCTCTGCTCCATTCCATTTCATTCTACATACTACTACTAACTAAATGTAATCCAGTTTTTTTGCGGCTAACTCTTCAAAGTGGAGTCAGCTAAAATGGGTCCCTTGGTACATGTTGTCTGTCTGCTTGTACTTTGTAGTTGATGCTCATGCAAGCATGTAGCAATTTGTATTTTGTGTGAATCAACAAAGAAAAACGTAAGTTACACGGTATGCGGTACAAAACTCAAACAAAAACTTCTACATGTAAAGTGTACAAATTTCCGCACTTGCTTTTTTATTTATGCATTCACTTGCCGTATAAATCTGGCGCAATATTTATTCAACCAACTAGTGCGAAGGTTAAGTGAGTTTGAAAATAGGTCCCTGTTTTAGCTTTATTATTCAATTTTCAGCTAAGGGTTCGGCTGGGGAAA
This sequence comes from Cyphoderus albinus, assembly GCA_021029165.1. Classification (NCBI taxonomy): domain Eukaryota; kingdom Metazoa; phylum Arthropoda; class Collembola; order Entomobryomorpha; family Paronellidae; genus Cyphoderus; species Cyphoderus albinus. Next base: position 4,337 of record VYYJ01002089.1, on the reverse strand, counting down.
AGACAAGCTGTTTAAATATTCTAGTTTTTAACCGAAAAAATACCATTACTCGGTAGAATGTTTGTTCTCTCACAATCGCAACTTAACGCCATGTCCCAAAGGCTCGATTTCCAAGTGCTTGCAATGAATTGAATGTGTGAAAAATTATTAATTTTGGCAAGCAGTGCAGCCAGAAATAGCTTGGTGCACTTGAAGCAACAATGTCCCTGTTAAATATTTCTTCTCTCTGCCATATGATGTGATGTGATTCATTTGCTAACAGAGTAATAACTACAAACGACTCTGCGTTCTGCATCTGCATTGTGTCTTTCTCTTTTCTCATTCCCTCTACTACTCACCTAGATAAACTACATTTGTGTGTAAATCAGGCTACTTACATATTTCTGGATATAAAAAGCACACCAGAGCAAATTACAATATTGGAAGAGGTCCAATGTGTTTTACACCGGTTTACACACAACTGCTACAGCGCCGCAGTTGAGAAGGAGAAGCGTGATTAATTTTATTGGAGTGTAGCGGTTACAGCAACAAATGTTTGTACAATGTTTCAGAAGCAGAACAAAACAAGCAAGACATGTCTAATATTTTTTTCTTAAAAAATTCCCAAAAAATGTTTTCTAGTATACCATTAGTAAGATTTGAGTTATAAACGTATCTACCTTTGCATTTACCTATTTGGTCCTGGCGATGATCTAGAATTTTTTTTTCAGTTTTTTCTAAGGTAGGCAGGTTTTAATTTATTCTGCGTTCTAAATCACCGCATTCCAAGGTTATGTCTTGCTAAAAAGATTCTCATAGAGTACAACAACGCCGTCAGCGTCACCACAATGTTCCATTTGTGATAATATACATTGGAGACATTCCCTAGTGTTTGTTATTTGCATGGGGTGATGATAATGCTTTGCTTAATACAGTAAAAAATCGGGGAGTGGCTGCTTCGTAAAATAATTGGAACCTGAGCGGGAATGGGAATTGGTTAACAAATATTATTCTTCCAAAACAAACTTCCAAAATGGACAAACAAGAGAGAAAGAAAAGACGAGTTTGAGATTTTTTAGCAGTTGTGTGGAGTTTCTCTGGAAAAAAATTTATCTCACTCACAGCTTATGGCACTTCGTGACATTAAAAAGAGGAGGAGTAGAAAGCAATTAACATAAATGGTGCATTTTCTTTTCCTAGTATATTTTCTCTAAAGCTTTTGGTTTCAGCAGCATTGTTTTTACTGGTAGTAATTGTTTTGAGAACGCGTTTCTTCCCTTGGCTTCTTGTTACATTGTTATTTTGTTTGTATGCGTCTCAGTGTTACTGGCATCATTTCCGCTGCTATTCTGTAGAAAACATTGAATTGAATGAGATTTGACAAATCAAATCGCTATTTTCGTCCATTCTCTAGTAAGTTTCGCGTTTCTCTTTTCGCCTCTTCTCGCAAAGTTTCAAATTACTTAAGCTCAGCTCACCGACCACGCTTCATTTTAGCTCCGCTCTCGTTTGATACGATACTACTACACGACAACACTTCCAATTCCAAGTACATAACATTTCGTAAATTCGAACTAAAAAGCAACGTGGAATCCTGAATGTATCCACTTTATTACACTCTTATGTCTTCCGGTGCATCGTTGATGGGTTTCTAGTGGGATTTTGGGGAGTTGCAGAGTTTCACTTTTATAAAAGCGAGAGCCACTCAAGTGCAATTCAGGTAAGCATTAAGAAACTATTAATTTCCAGCCAGTGGTTAATGTTCTCTGAGCCGTTTCTAATGAGAAAATATTGCATCTAGGCGTTTACCTACACACGATACGAAACAGATTTCTTTCTGAGCTCATCATTGTCTCTCCTTTCCAAGTCTCTATGTAATTTACCACATATTTTCAGAAATGAATGTGTTTAAAAAATAGTTTTTTCATACAAAGGGCTGACAGAGAAACCGATCCCGTAAGAAAGAAAAATAAGTGTAAATGGGTAAACCCTTGCCAAAATATGCGAGATTCTTTGTGAATCTGTTTTTCAAGATTTTATTAAGACTACAAGAAAAGCATGATTTAAGAAGGAAAAAATCTGCATGTGAAAATATTTACTTGACTTGTAATATTAATGGTGTGATTGTGAAGTGAACACTGTTCATTTTATATAATCGAGAAACATGACATGAAAAAGGATGATTTGGCAGTTTGTTAAGAAACAACAAGATTAAAATGGAGCAGTGCATTGCAGTAGTGGCAGAAAGGAATATCAAACGCACCACCAAAACCATTTATTTATTTATTATACCAAGAGCAGCCATTCTCGAAATAAAAATACCACGGCTTTTAGTATTTTTTATTTGCCATTTGATCTCACGTGATTTAGAGAAAAAAAATATTTTATTCCTGTCCGTTCGCAATAGAGAATTATATTTATTTCTAGAGTAAAATCTGTTTAATTTAATATAGAAATATGGCCAAGAAGGAAAGTGATGATTTTTCCGCTTCGTTCACCACCGCTAAAGATTCATTTTATGCTATGGTACGGTAGCAGTAGTAAAAAACCATGAAAGAATGTGAATTAGCTTTTTTGAGGTATTTTAATGGAAAAAAAATATTTTTACCTTTTTGTATCCTACTTAACTTACAATTAGATACAATGTATTTTCTAACAAGTATGAAAATGTTAAGAAATGTTTTATCAATTACCTAATTTTAGTGGATGTATTACCTGGATAATAATTTATGTATGTATGTACCTAATATTGTATTTTGTAGTATAGTAGTATGATAAACAAGAGTAAAAACAAGTGCCTACTTTTATCGGTGTTTACAACAAGAAAAATTTGACACTGTTACTTAATGTATAAACGTAGGTAGTTTTGAATTAATAGTTTAATTTTTATTTTTATTACTGTATTAATACATTTTACTGTAAACTACGATTTTGTAAATAAAATGTTATTTTATTTTGAAAAGTTTCTGTAAAATAAAGCACGTCTCTATTTTTCTCCACAAATTTCTTTCATTTTTTTAAACAGTTACGACGCACCGATTTTGTATCCGTTTCAACTGACTTGAAAACCCTGATTTCTGACCATTCCTTTCGTCGCCTAAAAGATAATTGAATTAAAGAGATTTCGGGAATAAATCACGTGGAGGCACAATACCGCATCATGTAGCAAATAGCAATCGCATGAAAATGGAATTAAAGAGTCTCAAGAAAACTATTTATTACTGACTGTGAGAGTGAGACTGAGATTGAGAATCTCTTCTAGTAACGTTTCGAACTCACGATTTTATTGCAATAAAAGACAGCTGCACCTGCAGCAGCAGAAGCAAGAATAAAATATATTTTCTTATTTCATTCTCATCGTGTCGTTTCGTTACATAAAAGTAGCACACCGTAAAAAAAAGCCATACTAAAAAAATGTGAGTCGCAGTAAAAACATTTTTTATTTTTACATAGGTATCTACATCCATACCTAGGAATTAACAAGTTAACTTCACCTTTGTTATTTTTATCACTGGTAATTATCAAAAGCTACCATCTGAGAAGGAGCTTCTGAAACTGTGAAGATATTTGCCCTAGGAAAAGGTGAATTTAATACCTACAGACATCAAATGAAAAATATCACTTCACACAAGACATTGTATGCAAAAAATTGAAACATGTGCGGGCATGATCATTTGTACACTTATCTATAAATAGTAGTAAGAGTAATCAAGTCGTAACAAGCAAAAAATAAGGGGCAATTAGATTTCCTCATGAAAGGGCCACAAACTTCTTCATCGTGGTAGCAAAGAAAATCAGACAGAGGAAAGATCTCACGCTCACGCCACTTTTAATCTCGATTTCTGGATTACTTTATTTATGCACTGGGTGAGCTACACCTTTTTGATGTGGGCGAGAGATTAAAAACACGAAGTATAAAAATCACACTGAAAATATTTTAAATGGCTGTATCTGTGTTGTGGTCAGTTTACCGCTGGCGCCGCGCTGCGCTAACAAGATTCCTGTATAATTGCTTTAATATTAAGCCGTTTTCCGTAACTCGCCTTTAGGCACTTTCAAAGGATATTTTTTAAACTTCGACGATTCGTGTGAAGGAATCGATGCTTTGTTTTGAAGTAAATTCGGATTATTTTTTGTATCATGCAGTTGATTGACTCAATAAGGTAGAGGAGAAAAATCGAGTCTCTTCCTACTAGAAGGGTTCCCATGAAATGTTTTTGAGTCAAAATTTCGCATAAAATTCCAAATTGGATGGAGAAAAATTACCTAAAATTGATTTGAAATTGCAATTAAGTAATGATTGGCTCTAAAGCACTTTATTTTGTTTTTGTTACGCTACTCTAAAATTGGGAATTGCA
>VYYJ01002088.1:0-24002 GCA_021029165.1 Cyphoderus albinus | reverse complement strand
AGATTGCCACTTTTTCGTGCATCGAGGACATTTTAATAAATTCATTATAAACTTTTAATTTCCAAAAAATTTTACAAACAGTAACTGAAAAAACAAAAAGTAACTGAGTAAACAAAAAGTAGTTCCTGTATCCCACATAATCATTTCACAATTCCTTACGAAAAGCATAATAGTGGGAAAGCGCATGCCCTTCAAAGTTTGTCAACCGGCTCAAAACCCTTACAAGATATGACATCAACTTCCTGACTGAATTGCTTCAGAACAAGACCCCTATTGATGTGATTGATTGACTATTGATTGCAGTTTACTGTCGATTAATTGATTACAGTTTAATGTGTTACAGTTTACTGCATCATCTAACCAGGAATTCACAGTTTCCTGTTTACTCCTATGTCTTCAGTCACGGCTCACAAAAATTCACGGATTTTTTTAAAGCAAGCCGGACCATCATAGAGAACAGTGATGGCATGGTGGGGGGTCCAAAGAGGCCAAAGAGGTCATTGCACCTGACCTTTGACACGCCATGGGACGAACAGTATTATTTATTCCATCCCGTGAAAGATGTGGACAATTATGGACCAACAGTTCAACGGCAGTCGGAAGCGAGTGAAGAGGATCTAAAAATGATGGACGCTCTGGCCCGGATTTGGGTGGGGTTTGCCAAAGACGGTCATGTCAAACAGGCGATGGATGACTTGCCCGAATTCGGCAAATGGCTGAGAATGGAACCAAAGCATAGGTCATTTAACTATTTTCTCATAAGCAATTCCAGTTTGCAGAGAGGAATGCGATCCGACTTCCGCAAGGCGGTACGTGGGATATCATAAAATATTCCATTATTATGAATCTTAGTAATTGTTCAAAATTAATTCTCTTTGATTCTCAATCAAAATGAAGGAATGTCAGTTTTGGATGCGGACGGTACCACAGGTCAGAAAACTTTCTCGGGAAATTCATGACCTGGAAACGTTTCCCATTTTGTTCTGGAGCTCGATCGCCGTCGTCGTTTTATTCGCGCTTATCATCATCACTTTGATTGTGTTAATTGGTTGTGTGAAGCGCAGAACCGGTAATTAATGACCTACACAGCTACTTATAAAACAAGTTAAACCGAATAAAAATGTTTGCCAATCGTACACACAGGAAGCTACGGTGGTGGTGCTGATGGGATCTATTTGAACAGTGCGCGACAACTATGACTAAATAAAATTAAATGAATTTAACTATGTTTGTAAATACTTTAATACGTTTGAGATAATGATTTTTTTGATTTTTTACTTCCATACAGTCGTGTTAAAAGAAATGTACAAAGAAACAGATTTTCATTCTTTCTATTATAGCCCAGCGTGATTAATGACTCTTCTGCATAATGATATTAATAAACAAAAGCAAAATTTTTAATTTGCACATTTGCACTATCATGTATCATTGTTCACCAATACCCATTCTCATTGAGGATTCCTCAATACATACGTTTATTGATTATTGAGCAGGATAAACTTGCTGGAATTGTTGAGCGGATGAGATGACTTTATCGTTGTGTCAGGTTATTTTTCGTTTGATGGCTGAGGCTGTAGTCTTATTTAAAAAAGAATGAGGAATGCACCCGACTGCTGGAGAAAACAGGAAAAATTCTGGACAAAAAGCATTTAAGAGATTAAACAATTCAATTGAATGGTGGGAAAATCAATTGTCAAAAGTTAAAGACCCTGACTACGCAGAAAATTCGCATGACTAGCCATCATTTGTCTGAACTTATTGTTGCAACGTCATGACTGAATGACTCCATTGGGAATGTGGAGCCTTTGTGAAATGTAATGCTTCCATGAAAAATTATTATTATTACTTTATTTATCCCACTACACAGTCTAGTAAAAATAAATGTGAAGAAATAAAATAATCGATTTTCCTTGATTGAGCTTATTGCTTACCTGTCAATGACGCACGTACTGTGCGTGGTTTACTGGTTTGGTTGATATAAAGAGGCTTTACCACGAGTGGTTATGCAGTATAAAAGCGGCAACGTCTTTAAAACCAGTGAAATTTGGTTGTGTGGTGCTAGACTACTTTGCTTAACAATTAATACAATGACCTCAGTGGGTCAAACGAAAATGATAATGGAGTACATGTGCACATACATTCAACACGCGTTCTGGAAGGAGTCCGCGGACAAAGTGTGTGACGACGAGGAAGACATCTCAAGAAAGGTTATCATTGTGACAGGAAGTAATACTGGTATCGGGAAGGCCACTGCACTGCAGCTGGCGAAAAGAGGCGCCATCGTCATCATGGCTGTGAGGGACCTGAGAAAAGGCGAGGAGGCGCGAGAGGATATCCAAAATAAACTTGGAGGTGGATCGGAATTGAAAATAGTAAAGAATTTAAGATCATTTCAAACAATATTACATTACATAAAACATTTCATTTCAATTCAATTTATTTATGAATTTATATTTGGGTCGTAGGATGTTATGAGACTGGATTTGGGTGATCTGCAATCAATTCGAAATTTTGTGAGAGAGTTTGAACAAAGATATTCCAGATTAAATATTTTGGTGAATAACGGCGGGCTTATGGACACAAATGGAGTCGTGGTGAGGACGAAAGATGACTTTGAGCAACACATTGGCGTCAATCACATTGGTTAGTCAAAGGGGTGGGTGTCCCCAATGTTAAATGGGGGGTCTTCCACCCCCCTGTTTACATTGGGGACACCCACCCCTTGCACATGTATGAATTCTAGGTCCGTTTTTGCTCACCCGGTTATTAATGAACTCTCTGAAGAAAGGATCACCGAGTCGGTAAGATGAAAAATTTTAAAACAACTTGACTAAAAGTAGAGAACTTAATTTGCTTAAAGCGTGCTCATTTTTCAGTGTCATCTTCCTAGCATCCTCAAGCATGGCCTATGTAAAATTTGACGTGGAAGATTTAATGATGCAGAGAAAAGTAAAAACGGCGGACTTAGGACGAGAGCCTTACGCATTATCTAAACTGTGCAATGCCATCTGCATTCGGAAATTTGCCCTATCTTTGGAAAATGATGATGGTCAGTTTTTCAAGGATGTGAAATTTTTTCAGTTGTGTCCAGGTTATGTAACCTCGGACTGTCTGAGACATGAGAGGGGAATGCTGAAAGCGGTTTTGAACACCTTGTCACATGCAGCGGTAGGCTTATCACCGCACCAAGGATGTGAGACCGTGGTTTATCTTGCTACTGTCAAACAATTGGAACCCACAGCGGGGAAAGGTGAAATGTACAGATTCATGAGATTGTGGAACTCCGGAAATGTATTATTGGATAAGTACGTGAACACAGAGGAGGCTGATACGCTTTACAGGTTGTCGGAGCAATGGGTGGGCATTGGCATTACGTCATAAGTTCTTATTGTATTTAAAAATAAGCTGTGATATCTCTCAAATATTGAATAAAATGTTCAACCGAAAAATAAAAGTCGCAACAACCATTAGTAAATTTGATATCCCACTTGTTCTCGTACTTGACTCATCTTTGAGGACGGGTATCACATTACAAAGATCCGACTGACAGCGACAGTGCTCTTCGAAATCCTCCAGTTTTTGTTTCCGATGCCTCCATTTCGGACGTGGAGAAGTTGATGGATTTAATGATGAACTTTCCCCTTCCTGTGTTGACGTTGACACGTCAGACTCCGACACTGGTGATGAAGTGCCGTTGGTAGTGTCAGCATTAACCTTTGATGGAGAAGATGAAACGGTGGAAGTTGAGGTGGACGTTGCGTTGGAGGTTGTGGTTGATATTGAGGTGAAAGTTGAAGTGGAGGAGACGTTTTTGTATTCACTGTTCTCAGAAGAAGTGTCTAGATTTGATGCTGGCGAATCTTGGACTTGTGGACTTCGAATCTGGCGATTTCTCGGCTTTCTAGTCGTTTTCCGGGTCGATGTCACCGACAACCCCAATTTTAGACAGTCTCTTTTTCTCTCGAGGAATTCCATTTTTTCATCTCTAGTCACATTGAAACATCCATCTGTGATTCGGCTCTGGTTCTGATTTTGTTCCGCCTGCAGTTTTTGGAGACACTCGTCGACTGGCGACCCATTCTCAACGTCTTCCTGGTCCCCATAGTCCACTTCCGTTTCCAGTGAAGCGCACCCTGTCCAGGAATGAATCTCTTCCATTTCAAAGTGATGATAATGGTCATAAAAATTGTCTTCCACAGTGGCCCAGACAAAGACAGATTCACATACACTGTTGTTACCATCACCGTGATCAGTGCAGTCGTGAACCATCCAGGTCTCAGTCTCCATACACAGGTCCACGTCATCGGGGCAAAATGCACACTTAAGTGCTGAGGTAGATTTACGATAACCGGAAGCGAGCATTAGAAGTAAAATTGGAAATGTAAGCGAAGATGAAGTCGCAAATTCCATGATGGCAGTATTAGTAATAATCAATTCTATTCAGTGCAATAATCATGACATAATAAATTATGGTGCATCTTTTTGCACGAGAAAAATATTTTTAGTAACGAGTTGAATCTATGCTTGTACGCTTGCATGGCAATTTCATTCATGCGAAACATGGATTAATCCGGTTTTAACAAAGTCCACTCGTCCTTTTTTAATGTCTTTGACTAACAATTGACTAATCGTAGTTTGTAATTTGTAACAATTGTTATTTTTTCTTAAAAAATGCGTCCCGTCACTTGAGAGATGAAATCGAAGAAGGCAGTGACTCTACTGTAGCCCACTGGAAGTCCTTGCTCACAGGAGTTGCCACCAAACGAGACGATGCCGACTTGCATGTAGAATGGCTGTCCATTTGGAGCGTGCTGTCTGATAACCAGAGGACCACCGCTGTCACCTGCAAATTAAAACATTTACGGTGTAATTGTTACTTTGACACTTCAATGTAATTATGCTATTATGCTTCTACTAACCACGGCACGGAGACACAGTTGTCTTTGATGCGGTGCACATCTGGTTTCCAGTGACGATACCTCTGAAAACGTGTCGGCAGTGACCATTCGACATCACAGCGATGGTGATGTTCTTCAGTTGGTAGTTGATACTTGGTGAGGCTAAATAGTTAGAAAAGCTTTGATATATTATTTTATGATAAAGTGCGGACGTTCAATTTTGAGGGATCTTACCATCTCCAGGTTTACCCCAACCGGAAACACGGACAATTTTTTGTCTGAATGTGTCTGAACTGTAGAATCGGTTTGGTAGGCACACAGGCCTTATCTTGTCTAAAATTCATTAAGTTAATCAAATTTAGTTTACAGATTTTGTAATTTGCCTTTCTTTGTTTAATAGAAATTGAACACACCAGTGAACTCTACGCGTTCGGGAAGTCGGAGGATGGAAAGGTCATAGCCAATCGTGTTCGGGTTGTAGTTTGGATGCTGGAAAATTCCATCGCGTGAAATATTGTAAATTTTACGACCTGGGTCAGGATTCTTCAGGCTATTTGTTCCAACAACGGCGACAATTTTGTCAGCTCTGAAATGCAACATTTTTGGTTTTTAGTATTAAATATGTAATTCTATAATTGGATACAAATTAATTGACCATCTAATTAGTTGAAAATGTAAATAAATTTTACCCATCCGTGCAATGAGCCTAGAAAGAATAAAACAAATAAAAGTAATCTCGAAGTATTAATAAATGAAAGTCAATTGAGATACATACTGATTGTTCAGCTAAGTTTCCTTACAGCAGTCAGAATATGAACATTGTCGATAAGCGAGCCTCCACAGAATTGTTTGCCGTCAATGAGCAATGCAGCCATCCACGGGAAGGCGCCAGCTGGACTTTCTCCAGGTCCGACAATTTTCTCGTCCAGGTTTGTATCACGTTGCCCCTCAGCACTGCAGTTGCAAAGTTCATTTTTTATCTTTAGCTTAGTCTTTCATTCAGAATCATTTCATTTCATCAACATACACAGAGCCGAATTGACCGGGTCGAAGATACTGTGGAAGGTACTGTGGGCCAGATGGGGTTGTGGACTGTCCCAAAATAAATTTCAGAACATTTTCAGTGGACGTTGTGGGGCTCGGTTGTTGCGGCCCAACGACCGGATGTTCGGGAAGGATTCCTGGCAACGATGGCTTTTGAGTGCTGGCATCATCCATTGCGAGAATTTCCGACTGCCCACAAATTCCGTCGAAGGGTGTCACATAATTATCTTGAGCTGCTTGAGGATCCGTTGGTCTTACCTAAGAAAGAAGATAAAATTGTCTCTTTGTTTTTAATAAACACAATAATTTGATATTGTGTCCACATTTAAGATCTACAAAATAATGATTACCAAATACTGGAGTTTCATTCCTCTAAAGTTGAAGAGCGCTGAGGAGCGGAATCGAATTCCCATTTTGTTCGCTTTTGACACAACTGTAAAAGGCGTTCTGGCATTCAAATCACCTGCCATTCTGCGTGACAGTGATAATGAGAACCATTAAGATAAGCAAAATTGGTAATGTGATCACTCTCTGCGTGAGAGAAGAAAGAAATTTCTCTCCTTTGAAAAATTATTCTACTTTAACAATGTAAAAAATATAAAAACTTTTTAATGGTGTGCTGTTTTTAAAGTAGAACGTCACACTTTCGGCGTATGCAGTTATATTCAGAAAGAAGGATCAGATTTCAAATAAACAAACCTTTCTGCGTTGGTGAAGTTTCCATCGGTGGTGAATTGGATGTAGTCAAAATAGGTGAAAAACCAGGGCTGGGTGTACAGGTCGAAGACTGTCGCTTCGATTCTGGTTCCAGGCTCGCTCTATAAGAAATACACTACTTTAGTTGGCTATATGAAACATTTTGTGACCGGTTATTATTGTTATCAACCGGTCAGACACTTACCTCAAGATACCATTGACAAGCCTGATTAGCAGGATAAGACCTGGGGTAATTTGGAGTGAGGATTATGCCAAAATCTCCAGCTCTCAAGTCTGTTCTGTTGACACTGCATCCTGGGGAAAATTATTATTTTTCAAATGTTATACTTATTGAACATACTGCTAAATCCTGAAAGATAAAATATGTTGAAGAACCTGGAGTAGGATTAAAGTTGGAGGTGGCATTCAGAACCTCGACTTTGGCACGGGACGGATCCTCCTGAATAAGGATTTCTGGGGGTTTGATCTCTGGAAAGCGCGGAGTGGCTGCCAGGAATTGTTTGAAGATGCTGTCATCATTTCCCTAGAATCACACAAAATCAACCAACAATGATGATATTTTATGAGTAGCATAATATTTTGTTTTATTTTCATTTTGCAAATACGTTTGAAAAATGAATCACTCCGAGCGATAGAAAAACGGCGAGACAAGACTTTGACCACATTCTCATTGATAAGCGCCTATCAAAGGCAGGTCAGGTCAGTGATGTAATACAAAATGTAATAATGTTAAATTCCTCCTCCTCTCTACTACTTCCGGCGACACGAAGTAATAATCGAAGAATTCCTTTTGACGCCGGACCTAGTAAAAATATTATCAGGAGAGAGTTCCAACCAGCAAGATCAATTTATAGACGATAATTTAATGAGATCATTCACCTTTTTGGGTGGTTGCTGCATAACATTTCTTATCATTAGTGTCCAAAAATATGAAAAATTATCCATGATTGGTGCATAAAAGCATAAAAATGTTTATGAAATAGTAACAACAATTACAATCTTGTGTGTCATATTGTATCGATCAATTATTCATTTAGGCAAATGCATCGTTATTACAATACAATACAATGTAATGCAATGCCTCGGTAATTGAATTCGTTTTGGAATAGAGCCGTTGTTCAAGGAAATGTTGCAATGGATTGGATTGCTCTTAACCACATACTGATTCGAGTGTTGGTTAGGGTATGGCTCAAGTGAGTTCAAAAAACTCTTCGTCCTGAGATTTTCTGTTGCTGGAGAAAGTCGTAAATCTGGAGAAATAAGAAAGGCGGAGATGCAGATTGTGGACAGGTCATTTGGAATTTAATTGTAATTGTACTACACTACAAAAGAATTAAATGCCCACACTTAAATACGCCCGACGCCCATGCAGAGAAAATCGATGCTGTTACCTTGCGGTTGCGATGCAATCAATAATGAATCCAGGTGATCATTCACCTTCTTGGAATCGATATAAAATGAGATGTGCAACGTTAATGATGATTCATGCAGAAAGCCATTGCTTGTATGTAAATGAATTTTTTGTTAATTAGTTTTATTTATAAATAAAGGTTACTTTTTATTTCGCAATTATTATTAATTGTTGTGTTAAGAATTATTCATTTTCTAGTACTACAAAATACATCGTAATTTACTGTTAATTGTATTTCAAACATGATTAAAATTATTTGTCACGCCGCACACACCGGTTAAAAGAAATTGCAGCCCGAAGATAAATACATATTATCTGACCTGATTATCACATCACAGCGCCAGCCACACCGTGTCATAATAACAATTAATAATAATTTTTGCATTTCTCTCCTTGCTGCAATTTTTGCACACTTTAATATATTTTAATATCATCATGATAAGCAGAGTTTACTGTGTTAAGAGATCCAGAGAGAAGAGAAATGTGTCCACAAAGTTAATACCACTCACCTTAATTAAGCGATTAATTATGCAAATCACCGACCACACGAACGAACGGGGCAAGCTAGACTAGAAGAGCTGCACCAATTTTTGTCCCCCATACACACTAAAATTAATTATTTTCGATAATGAGTTCATTGATTATTTACCTACATTATGACGACAATTGAGACTTACAAGAATTTTATTACTGGTCTTGCGACTCATTAATATTACTATTCTATTCTATTATACAACTAATTAATGAATTAATTAATGGATTAGCCCAACACGTTTTCAACTAGAGACTAGAGTCTACAATTATTTAACTGTGAAGATGAAAGAAAATCCAGAGCAAAATTGTTTGTTAGCCGTTCCAATTTAAAAATAATCAGCCAGTCTGGCTGGACCTGGGGGAGAAAACGGTGGCCCTTGAGGGATAACGGGTGATGCCAAAACCGCCATTTCCGGCTCATTCTGCAATTTTCCCCTATGCTGCAAAACCCTTCTGTAGAACCATGCATCCAAAGGACCACGAACTCCAACCGGACCTTGAACCGGAACTGCAATCATATTTTCTGGCTCGTCTTGGCTCATTCCTGCTTGCTGTAACACATGATTCATATTCATATGTCCCTTTACGCCACCTCCGGCCTCAGCCAGGCTACCACTGGTGCAATCTTCGTCCACCGTACAAGTTTCTGAAAAAGAATTGGCGAATGTTTATTATATAGACGAAGAGCTAATGGTAACAAATAAGATCGTAATGTTTGTAACCTGGAGTGCAACAAATTCCCAACGCCGCGCATTGCCCATTGATAAGCCCAGTCTCTGCACTGCCATCACAACTCTGCGCTGGATTGTGACATAGAGAGGGAGAGCGCGCCTCCTGTTGACACGCTCCAGTCACAGATGAGCCTATCAAGCAGCCAAACTGTGAACTGCAGCAGGTCTGGGGACCGTAACACCTCCCTCCCATTCCCGGTGGACCACATTCCTCACACTATAAAAAATGAAGAAAAAATACTTAAAAACTTATCTTTTGTAGGCTTATCAGCCCGATCTGAAAACCTATACTTTACCTGATGCGTCTTCTCCTCCGTCTCGGACCGCTTTCCTCCGGGGGGACAATTGGTAATAAAGCAAGGAGACACAACGACCACGCAAATAAAGAGTATGTGAAGCACATGAAAAGATAGGGCGGGGGGCGCGCTGGTGGACATCCTTTTCCGACAAGATCTTATCAGAAGATCCTATCTTCTCAAATATATTATGTTAGTCAGTAAATGTATTCTTTGTCAGTGGGGTGAAGTGAGAATTAAGATGGAAAAAATTAATGATATATTGCTTTACTTTCAACAGCAACATGCAAGGTAAGGAAGCTAAACCGGAAATGGAGAAGATTCAACTTGTTGACTGGAGCAAAGATAATCGACTACTGAACTGTTGCAGGGTTTCCAGTCTTGGACTTATATCTGGAAGAAAATGAAAATGGGGAGGAGGTGTGAAATGATGAGTTGAGCATGGAAATCTCGTGTTTGCAAACATGTCCATATTTTATGTTCGCTGAAACGTAATATTACACCAAATAAAAGAAAGCTGTGAAAAGGGAAAAATTTTATTACCATTTTCTTCCTACGTTCCACTAGAGTTACGTAAGCATATCATTCATAATGATGTTTTGTGGCCAAAAATAAAAAGGTATGGAGGCGGGGGGTGGAGTGTGAACAAATGCAACACAGCAACGGTAAAGGTTTATTAAAAATAATTTTCCTGGTACATATGCGTTATCTAATATTTAGGTAAAGATTTTCAAGAAGTCTCAAGGACGTGCTTAAATGTAACTATTGTGTCCACTTTTGACTGTTACTGTTATTAAAAATCTGTCTCGCTTGTCAAAATTATTTTTTATCTGAATCAATTTCTTTATTTTTATTTTGGGGGGTTGAAAGTAAAAAACAAGGAACCAGCAAACGAGTCACGACTTTAGAAACTGTGATTCAGTGTAGAAAAATCTATTTTCCCCTTCGTTGGGAGTGGCTTTCTTGGTTTACCTATTTATCTTTTTTGAAACATTTTCACTAGATGTCAATTAAGATTTTGATGAGGTTATTTGATTCCTTGCCGAATAAAATAAGAAAGAAAGCGAACGAGAGCGACATGCATTTTGCATTTTCCTTAAGACGTGACCAGAAAAGTTCAACAGCCACTAACATGCGTTGCACAACAATGCACATCGTGCTAATCTCTGGTGGTGGTGATGTCAATGAAGAGGATCAACTTTTTATGTAAATACACAAAAGATTTGCTTCCGAGTAGAGGTGTCAGAGAAGAGTCGAAGTCACACTTTCTTGTTAGGACATAGATCCGGCTTATTTTTTAAAGAATTAGAATAAAATGCAAATACAATGAAAAATATATTTTTTTCTGAGAAAGTGTTACGTTGCACCAGGGACTGTATTCATAACGCTATCATAGCATAGGTAGATAGATAATCATTAAAAGTTCGTCAGACGAAGAGGTTATGGTTGTGGGGGGATGATGATGAAAACTATTAAAACGTAAATCTTCTGAAAGTTTTTTTCTTCAGTTTCACTCTCAATTTCAAAGATAATAAAACATTTTAAAGCATAATTTAGTTTATTCACAAGTATTAAGCAGAAAAATATATTTTTTCAGGCGCATGACATGACATAATTACAACTGTTTTAATTATATTAATTGTTATTATAAATTGTATATTATGTATGTGTGTAATTTACGTACTTATTAATATTTATTCGTGAATGAACGTTTCATATTTTTGATTGCACATTTTATAAACCTCTACAACTAAAAACGGTACAGCTGTACCAGTTTGGTGTAAAAATATTTTATTTTATCTGGCAGAGCAGTGAAACACTAATTAATTACCTTCATTTTACACATTTTTACTTTCTTAGATTCCAAGTCTGCAATTCTTGAAAAAAAGGAAATGAAAAGTGACAAGAAAATGTTTTGGCGAGCTGCTTCAATTGCTTATCATTGTCATTGTCATTATCAGTGTCACCTCACGTACTGACATAGGTGCTCGTATCATCATCCTCCTTAATTACACATGATAATTATGATAAGCGTGTAAATCGTAAACGTCTTAAATTTGGGAATTAGAGAAATTCGAGAAAGCAGCAAAAAATAGGATTTAAAAACTTTCGTTTTTAATTTAATCATGTTAAAATTGAAAAGTTCAAAGATCCACGCGAATGGGTACATGCGTCAGCCTGTTGACCCTGAGAATGGGGCTTATTTCCAAATGGAGGAAAAGGTCGACCAAAAAGCACAAAATATTTTGTTTCATGCAGCCATGAATGTAAAGAAAATCGGTGACACACAGGTGGTAAATTGGCTCGGGAAACAGGTCATCGCAGAGTTTCTGCACCATCGAGTGGTTGGTGATAGAGTCGTAGATTGTGAGAGTATCCCCAGGCTCGGGAACACTGATTTCCTCGATTTTCATCAGGTTCGAGAAGTAGATTGCGAAAAGAGCGCAGATTCCCACGCCATCGCACAAATCCCGGATTTCGCCAACGTCTGGCAGGTGGAGCCAGCGCGTTTTTTTGTTGGAGGGCTAAAAGATTCAAAAATAAGAATGAATTAATTTGTTGTTACTTAATTTATTTATAAATTATCTTTATAGCTGTATTTCACAAGAAGAAATTATTACAATGCTGTACTATTTTTTCTTCACCTATTGCAAAGTTGTAATTATAATTAAGGTTTGCGTGATTTGAAAATAATTATTGGCTTAATAAACTAGGTGACAGAGTTAATATTGGCTTATCATACCAATCAATGTTTATCGATCCCAGGAAAGTGAGTCAGTGAATTCAGTAGCTAACCAATTATTAAATTATAATTTTCATCACCTCTCAAATTAATACCGCCTGTCTCTGTATCCAATGACCCTTTTAATGGCACATCAAATATAATACTGCATAAAATACCTTGCTTATCGGTAATTGATAACCTAACTTATGACTGAAATATAATGAAGTGACCGTTTCCCTTTTCCCATTAACACGAAAGAAGGAAAAAATGTGAGAAAAAGTATAAAAATGTTACAACAGGAAGGACAAAAAAGATACCTCAAGTGGACAAAAGACACAATACTTATCAATGATAAGTTATCATATATCATTGGCCACACCGCGACTGACATTAATTAAGCTAAAGTACCACCACTACTTGTAGCCAATTAACGTCTGATAAAAACCCTTGCGTAATTCTGGTCTGTTGTGTTAGTTCGTGGGTGGGCGTGCCGTAAATTGGCATTCTTTACTTATTTAACTGTACTCACCTTCGATAAGGAATAGGCAATAAGAAAACAATGCAGATAAAAAAATGTGTCAACATATGAATTATCGGCTTTGGCTTGCTTCTTCATTTTAATTTTAATTTAATTTCATGAGAATCTTTTTCCCATTCTGAAGCATTATTTAGTCTGAAAATCATCACTTTTCAAGTTGCCTTTAACTTAAAGACAAAAGGTAGGTTTGTAATGTATTCAATGCAAGTACAACTGATTTTATTTATGACTCTTTTGAACAATTATAATTATTTTAATTATTGCTTCCTCCCTCCCGAAAAAACACGGTCGTTTATTCTTCTGCGTTCGTGCGGTGTGTAATCATAATGATGACAATGAGAGCGCAATTTGTAAAAGTGAGTCCAATTTTTATTTTTCAAAAAATTCAGTTTTAAGTTTACCCATTTTTATGAGTCAACTTTCATTTTTCAAAAGCCTTCTCAAGAATGTCTCAATTTTTAATCTCCGGTGCGGTGCGGCATATTTTTTGCTCCTTTGTTGAAAAGTCTGAGTCTCAACTTTTTCGTGTCATGATGAGTTTTTTAAAATGTAAAAATGTGTTTGTTTCATTTCATTTTCGGATGTCGCAATTCGCGATGGAACAAAACTCTCAATTTAAGCAAAATGCCATTTTTTCTCAATATTGTACTGGCTGTAATAGAGTTCTTGTGAAACAAGTGTCATCATCGCCATATCACGTATTACATACGTCACATTACTTATTATTTTAATGGTACTTTGGTACTCCTTGTCTTAAGAACGATGAGGATTATCATCGCCATTATCATTACCATCATTATCTCCTTTGACTCACTTGTTTTATTTTCGCCTTTGATAATAATAATATTAGAATAGCGCTTGACTCGAGAGTATTCGAGCAAAGTGTGAAACGACACCTCGCTCGATAAATGCGGTAAAGTCTGCTACAATTTGCAATAGTAATTGCAAGACGCCAGATGGATGTGATGTGGTCATTATTGATAAGCCGAAATTCCGAAATTTAAATCTCTACAATTTTCTAATCTCCGTCTGCCTTTTGTAATATTTAAAGCAAAAAGGTCATAAAATTTCATCTCAGCTCTCTTCTCATTAAAAATTAGCAAATTAAACTTTTAAATTTAACGCGACACTATTGAACAGAGTCTGAAAGTTGTAAATGATAATCGTGTGTGGCCACAGGGCATGCTCCTCTTCGAATTTAATCTCTGATATTTTGAACAAGTGTTAAAAGTAATTATGTCTTTTGTCTGTTCACACCTGTGGCCATATTTTTTAGTGAAAATTTTCATCTCATTTCAATCTCATTAAAAATGCAAAGTTATTAACATTTTTATTCTTTGTGATAGTATAATAGGAGGAAGCTGCTTTTCAAAAGAAATTAAATTAGATTATCATTGAATATCACATTTGCGTCACACAAAAATTCACTTTCTTCAATTCTCGCTTTAACCCATGTGCTAACAACAATGAACTCATAAAACGAAATAAATCGGTACAGCATTACACATTAACATTGTTAGCGATCACACCGTAGCTCAATCACACACCCGATAAGTCTTTAAAAAATAATATCGTGCGTGTGTAAAAAGTGGAGCTAAAAAATTAGCCATCTTCCTTGAGCATGCATCGCATGTGCCTATGTGTTCGGCCATTTTTCGATGACCTGCATTTTAGTATTTCACCACTTACAATTACGTTGCATCCCATTTTTATCATAATATCATTGATTATCCTGAATCCTTAACTAAAAATTGACACATGTACGTAGTATTTACCATCCCAATGCAATTACCGCTCAGACTGTCTTAAGCTGCACAAATTTTCTAATGAAATTATCGATAACTTTTATTGTGATTTCAGCACAGGTGTTTTGTTTTATTCGATTCTATCTAGACAGGTGCACGTCGATAAGCCACAGACAGTCTTAGAAACTACGTGTGTGGTGTTGTTGATATGACGTGTGTGTTCAAGCAGAGAGGCAAACTGAAAAATAAACATTCGTGAATTGGGTCAACGCCACCGTCGTCGCCGTTTTAGAAGAGTTTTAGAAATCCCAAACGTTAAACCAGGAACCAACGACGTGCTTGTAATGACTATTCATCAACAATTTTATAGAGGGTCTTACCTACAAATAAAATTGCAAAAAAGGTAAAACGGGGTAATAAAAAATATTATGGATTTCTGTTCCATTTAATTTCACTGCAAATTCACCCCATGATTATGATCATTATTCATAAGTATCAACTTCTTAGCCTCGGCTTATCATTACCATTGTTGGTGTTGTATTTATTGGTAATGATGGAATAAGCACACCTCCAATAAATAAAAATCACCACATCACAGTATGCGAAAAATTTACAACCGTGAAATAGCGAGAGATGAAAAAAGAAAGCCAGATGGGAAATCACACATAGTAAAGCAGAAGCGAAAAAATGGGGCGCTGCAAGAGGAAGAGCAGATGAGCATAAGGAAAAAAAGAGTTAAAAGTGCACATTCAAATAAATAAATAAATAAATAACTAAGAAAGAAAACAGACAAGTTTTTTTTCTAGAGGGAGAGAGAGATTTGAGTTTGAGACTTACCAGGTTCTGTGGAGCGTTACTCAAAATGTAGGACTTGAGAGTCGTCACGGCCGTGTTTATCCAGCTAATGACAAGGCGCTCGGGTGAGTTGGTATCTGACAAGAAACATTTTTTCAAATGTGAATGTGACCAAAACTGCATAGTTATTATTACTAAAACTACCAACTAATAATGGCTGCACAATAAGCAGACGCTCAAGAATGTGTGTCAAGTGAACAGGTGTTACTTTTGTGGTGCAGATTTTGCATCATTTGCAAGAAACGATTAAATTTGCAATTTATTAGCCATCTTCACCCACCACAGCATAAACAACAACCTACCTGGATCGATAAACTTGCCAAAGCTTCTCAGAGTCGCAGTGATCCGATCTCGGCCCAAAATCTCTTTCGCATATAGCCCCATCAAAGCCTCGATAAGCGCAATATGTGCGGCCTACACACAAAACACACACATAATTATTCTCATGTTACGCGATAATTGCGTAAAACCAAAAAAATTCACGTTCTTATGAAGTCATTGAGAAAAGATAAAAGTTTAGTTTACTTGCGCATTATACTTATCATATCATGATCACATGCATCGTAAGTAAATACACCAGCTCATTAGCGAAAAAGAGACATTTTTCTCTCTAAAAAAGAATTTCCCTTTTTCAGTCATTCATTTCTTTAGAAATGAAGTAAAAAATGAGAATGAGTTCCTTCTAAAATAAACAAAATGGAAAATGATGAGATTTTCTTTCAAGAAAAAAAGAATCAAATGAAATGAAATATAAAGGTAAACGGATATGAAATGAAAGTGTCTCTCAGCCTCTTTGTGTGCACAACTAATTCAAAAGCGACACCGCCTCCTTATTTTATGAAGCAACATTAAAGGGGAGAAAAGGAAATTTTCAAGTCATTAACCACTTTGCTAAAGTAAAGTAAATCACTCATAAAAAGTCAATCCCGGTTTTAAATCACTGTGATTACTCTGAACTTTAAACTTGATACTCATTATTATGTAGTCATTATGAAAAGTGAAACAAAAACTGCCCGAAGCATTATTTTGTCCCATTATTATTAATATTATGCATGTGATCATAATTGTGATAAGCACTTCACTGATATTATCCACTGATAAGAACTAAAAATATTTTTTCAACTAACGGTTCTGATAGGCTTCTTTTGACGCAGAGTTGCCTCCGTCAGCTTCATGTCGGAAGGCTGCGCAATGTAAATTCCTCTTCGACTCAAGATCTTGATGATTTCCCAGTGGGTCAGATTTTGGCTCAGGTGGTAGTTATTTTGCTGGCTGCGGTAGAGAGAGTCAAGAGCCATACAGTAAAGCCGTCCGCTTACCAAACCCTTCACGATGTCATCTCGTAGTGAATATTTTGTCGGCTTTCCCTTTTTTCAGAAGATAACGCAGTAAAATCGTATTAAAAAGACATTAAATTATGCTAATAATAATAGGAATTTAATCTATGGCCGAGTACGGACATAATTACTCAAAACAATGACACACCTTTTTAGACTCTTTGAAAGGATCTGGCATCTTGTCCTTGGGAACCACCTGGGAAAACGCCTTTGTCACCAGCCATCGCATCGACGCTTGTTTCTTGGCCTAAAATGTTTCAGTAAAATTAATACTTTATGAAGGATGGGAATGGAATGATTTACCCAACTTGAAAAAGCTATAAAATTAAGACGTTGTGACCGGAAAATAAAAAAATGTTTGAACAGTGGATACCGGAAAATGATTCAGTTTACCCCAAAGCCGATTTTTTTTTGTCATTTAATCCACTACCGTTTTTCATTCCTGGCTTCATATCATTTTCAATATTTTTCTTTTCTCACCTCCCACCACGGTGCGTGAAACTCTTTGTGTCGCCTGTTAAGCCAGATGAACATTCTCTTCGTCCTGTCCACAGTTCTGTTTGGATCAGGGCAATTTTTCTTCATTTCTGACAACTCCTTCCAACAAGTGGGACACTCGTCTCGGAGCGCAGGTGGAGTCCTGGAATGCGACCCTTTTTTACCCACGCTTCTCATATTCTGACTGTACAGACTTTCAAGGTCGGACCAGCCCAAAGTGGCTGAAAGTGAATAAAATTCAATAAAATGATTAATGTCATTATGTCATGTATTATACTCTGAAATATAAGCAATTAACTCATATGGCCATAAACAGCAAATAATAAAATCGATAATTGAGAGCTAGAGTTGTACCATCTGGGGCGAGCCAGCATTTCGGATGGGAATGTTGGCTGTGGCCACTTCTCATAACTTTGGCGTTCGCACTGTGATGAATGTTCATGTTAATATTATTTACTGACTCGTCACAACCACCGTTTCGTAAGCCTTTCCCAAACACAACTGGATGAGCACCTCCACCTCCGGGGTTGCAGCCGGCTGCAGAATCCCCTCCGTAAACGGATTCCTCATTTGCCTCGTCAATCGTGAACAAGTTGCTATTTCCGGCGGAAGTTGGGGGAGCCACGATAGAATAAGGGATAAGAGACGCGGGGTGGTTTGCAATGGCCACACCGGTGGACGCGGCGTCGGACTGTCTTAAAAGTTGGGATGGCTTCGATTTTACCGACTTACTGACTAAGGCTTGCTGTTGACTTTGAAGATGTTGCTGCACCGTCAGATTGGAGGTGCGGAAACCAGAAATGCGAGACATTTTACCTTTCGCTGCGGAGGACGATGAAGATATTCCAGAGGAAGCGGAGCTGCTCGAGATTTTTCTGGGATCGCAAGGATTTTGAGTTTGAATGGGAAGTCTTGTCTTTGAAGATTTGCATTTTGAGTTGGATGAAGCAGAAGAGGAGATTGCAACTCCGCCTTTTTTATTGATCACTGGAATAAGCAGAGGCTCATGGTACCGTGGACCACGCTGGTGTCTCGGGTGACAATAATTTTTCTCTACGTGATGATAACTTTCTGATAAGCCAATCGCGTCTTCTTCCTCCTCCTCTTCTTCATAAGAGTCTTCCGTCTGGCCACACTGATCCACATCTTCGTCGCAATTGGCACAATCGCAGTAGTCGAGGATTACTGGTTTACGGTTGTTGCTGTGTCCATTAGATGCCAAGTGGCGCTCAGACCTTTGTTGCCGTTTCAGTGATGCGGAGCGCCTTGCTCGGATTCTTGACGATTGCCTGCGCACAATTTTGGACACGACGGTTCTAGTTTTGTGCGGAGGTGGAGGTATCTTCTTCCGGGTGACAGTACCTTCATTGCTATTGCTACACAGTTCTTGGGAGGAGGATGGTTTTGGAAACCCGACAGCAGAACTTGACATCCTTCGCTTTTGAACGTAATTAACGTTTTGGTGCACACACTCGGTACAGTCAGAGCGGTAATCGCAACAGTCTGGGCAGGAGCAACTAGACTCTTCGCCAACTTCCGGCTCACCTCTACCACCTTGAAGACAGTGCTCATCGGCACACATTGCACTGTAATGGTGGTGACTTCCGGTACCACCGCCACGCCCCCGGATTGTTGCTACTTTGAGTCTTCTTTGGTTTTCCTGCAGCTTTTGGGTTATGGTGTTCGAGGTGACACTCGCTCTTCTGCCATTTTGATTATTAATTTTATTGTTACTGATGCATTTTCCATTTGCGATCAAATTTCTATTTGGCGAGGGTTCCGCAGAGGAGGATGAGCCTTCTTGGCCTGACGATCCGGAGCCTGAAGCAGACGCGGATGTTGCTGATGAAGAGCCGGAGCCAGAACCTTTTCCCGAGTCGGCGGAGTTATCGGTGGCGTCGGAGGTCTTCCTCTTGGCGATGTCCATGTCTTTCTTGTCATTGTCTACACTATGTCCATTTTGGCTATTATTGTTGTGGAGGTAAAAGCTGTTGGGGTCATTATCTTTCGCATTTTTATTTTTTGTCGGAGAAGAACCTCGAATCAATCGGGATAAGTCCTTGAGTTGCTGAAGCACGCTTCGGGGCTCATGTTTCTTGGCCACCACCACGGCGGGATCTGCGCTGCCAATGCCACTGCCGCCACTTCCTCCAGCGTCACTTTCTGCACCGCTGCTAGTGTTATTGCTGTTGTTGCTTGACCTGCCACTTCCTTCCCCTCCATTATTATTATTGTTATTGTTGTTGATACCCAGCACGGAGCATTCCTCCAAGTCTGAAATCTCTTGAGCCGAAGAAGTCAACGAAGATAAGGTGGAATAATCGTCATTTCTCACATGACCACAACTGAGAACTTCCGACGAAGCTGTGTTCAGTTCTTCGTAGTTCAGAAGAAGTTCGTGGTTCCTGGAGCTGATGTTATCATGACCCGGAAGACTTAATGTCACCTTCTTCAGAACTTTCTTCGTCGGCGATGAAGAAACCGGGGCTGCTTGAGATGGGGAAAACTGCTGCGAGTTATCAGTGGATTCTGAGGCGGATGCTGAGCTGAGGGAGGAGGGATTCAAAACTGTTTCCAGATTGTCCAATGCAAATCGTAGACTTTTCTGTTTATTATTTTCAGGGGGTTTCGCATTGCCAGAGGAACTTTCTCCCGGCGGCAGAGGTGGAGGCTGTTCTGGTCGCTTCCGTATTCCTTTGTGCTCTGGAGGCGGAAGTGGAGGTGGAGCTATGTTATTATGGTTATCTTTAATGTTGTGGCGCCGTTCCTGACGTTTTTGCAATCCGTCACCGGGCTTAGGCTTGAACAAGATGGAGTCAAAGCTGTCGAGAAGGAGACTGTTCTCATGAACCGGAGGTTGTGTCTTCTTCTTCAGGATGAAGTTACTTGTTAAAGAGTCATCTTGTTCACATCCCGCATGATTCCTGCTGCCGCCTCCGCTGCTTCCTGTACTGGCACTAGTGCTGTAATCATTATCATTGTCACTTCCTCCACCGAGATGTCTTCCGAGCTCAGGAAGGTCCACGTGCTCATTGTAATCTGGAAGCAGGTCGCCCCCGTAATCGCCAGAGCTCATCTCACTTTCATTAGTTTGACCGTTGTTTTTCCGTTCCTCCATTGGCACATAAACCATCGTGACGCCGTGAGCCAAAGCGGTTATCGTTGAGCCGGTTTTATTTTTATTTTTCTCTGAATTCTGATGCTGATGCTCATTTTCTTCCTGAGCGCCGATGTCCAGCGTTTCCGGCTCAGTGGAGTCCCCTTCTTGTGGTATGGGAGGCAACGAAGGTGACATCTGAGGTGGTGCGTGAACTTGGACCACCTCCTTCTGGGAGATTTGGAGGATACCTCCAAGACCTCCACTGACTCCACTGCCCGCCGAAGATGACAACTTTCGGCTTGGGTATCGGTTCATATGGGCCAATGGATTGTGAAAGTGTCTTTTGTTGTGCACAGGTTGCACGGGTCTGTCTTCGTCACCGGAACTTTGATAAGCGTTCGAGCTCGGGAAGGAGTCTTGGGATTGCTGGTCTTCCGTGCCAAAGTCATTCATATCATCTTCACGGTGCATTAATTTACTGGCGCCTCCGTGGCCATGATGGGACGGAATGATAAGCGTGAGTGGCTTTGAAAATGGGTCTAGATTATTGCTATTTAAATTATTGGCACATGTGGATAAAGTGGTAACACTTCCGGAATTGTAGCCGGAGCTAGAGCCCAGCACATAAGAGGCTCTTCTTTGACGCTGTGGAGGTTGATTAGGATCATGATCAGGCAAATGACTTCCGGCTCTCCCGTACTGGCTTATCTGTGGCTCTGGACAACTTATTTTTCTTTGTGCTCCGCCGTTTGGCGCAGTG
Organism: Cyphoderus albinus; assembly: GCA_021029165.1. Lineage (NCBI taxonomy): Eukaryota > Metazoa > Arthropoda > Collembola > Entomobryomorpha > Paronellidae > Cyphoderus > Cyphoderus albinus. Next base: position 2,813 of record VYYJ01002088.1, on the reverse strand, counting down.
CGACGGGAATAATTGTAGTAAAAATAATTGGGACTGGAACTCCTTCCCAGTTTGAGAATCGGGTCCTCACTCTTTGTACTTCCTAGTTGCTGGTAAGTCTGTTGCTTACCACCACCGGAAGATGATACGGATGGAGGGTGCTGCTGCTTCATGTTATTTCTATGGTGTGATGATGCAGCTTCATGAATTTCGTACAACTCTTCCTCGTCATCCTCCTCCAAAAGTTCGCCATTTGCAGCCGCAACGGGACCTCCTGCTAAGGCGCGTTCACGTTCGATTATCGCTAAACGTGGACCCCAATTTGATCCCGCCGATTGCTTCTGGCGACCCGGCTTCGATTTTTTCTTGCTCAGTTTTAACCGTCTTGAATACATCTTCACAAACACTGATGACGCAGTCACACTTGCTATAACAATTAGTACCAACTGACACCGGTCGTGAACACATTGGACACACTTTGTGATTTAGTTGAATCAGTAACAAATTTCACTCTCCATTTTCACTTCACTGATATGTATCATATTACGTAGCCATCTTCTTTGTAACTGTATGAGAAAAAATAAAACCAAAAATAATGGTGAGTTGTTTCAATTATTTATTTGACCACAAGATTATTAAGCAGGGCTGAACTGAACTGACTCGCTTTGTAATAAAATAAAATGATACATGCATTGTGTTGAGGAAAGTTACAATATACTAAACTTCCGGGAGATTGTCTTTATGTATTATTTAATTTTTGTCACTCATGTGAATGAACGATAAGGTAGTACCAGTACGATTTAAGTCAAGAATTATAATGATATTAAAGGTAATTAGTGTAGGTATACTCAGCCGCAGGACGCGGACGCACGTTAATGGGGATCCGGGGCAGCTACAATTAAGAAATTCATTTTCATTCTTTATCATCATCATTCATGAACTTCGTGACCACACGTCCCATCAAACATCGGATTTATCCGATAAAGTCGGAGGAAGTATCAACATCCCCCAGCTCCACCTTCGTCTCGCATTTGTGTGGTGCACAAGTGAAGTACCACTAATTAATTTGTCTTCTTCGACTTCTTCAGCTGAACCAGCAGCCGCTTGTCGATAAGTGGTTATCTACTACGTCTCAATTTCTCAATTACTGTCTTCTGCCTCTATTGTTAACAGCTTTATTTTACCATGTGCACTTAGGTTAGGTACCTACTTACTTACTGCTGCTGCTTAATTTTTGATTCTCATTTTCTTTCAATTGTGGACAGAATAAAAAGTGGCCACAATGTGCGTGCGTACCGCACACATTTATATTTTTATTATTACCACACGCTTTAATTATTACCTGTTGAAGTGTACTCAAAAAATTAATGTGTGAAAATTGTGCCCACTCTTTAGCATTGTTGAGATAATTTAATTCAATTGAAGAGAAAAGACATAATTCTCTTTTGATTGACCATTGCACATTTTCATAATTTACGATTGCTCGCTTATTACAAGTGTTGTACTTTGTACAAGTACGTGCGCAATGCACATTGTTATATTACAATGTACCAGAAAAAAGTAAGTCCTGAATTCTCATCGATTCTTTTTAAAGTATTCAATCAAACAAAAGATTCCTCCTCAAGTAGGCAATAATTTGATAAAAAATGCGTATCGGTAAAAGGTTTTAATTGAATTAAAGAATCGTTCCATTTCATTGTTCTGCATCAGCCCAGAATTCTGTTCCAATTTTATCCTTCTTTACTACTACTATCAAATTGAAAATCTGCTTGTTCGATGACTTGTTATGCATCAACTAAACTTGTCACTTTTAGCTTATCTTTGGTTGCTGGTACACTCGCTTGGTACATCCGACTCTTGTAACCGATGTTGGTGGCACTGGCACCGGCATACCACCACCACAACGCGGTGGCGGTGCATATCAATCAGACAAAGAAGTACAACTAATTAGGTTGAATTTTTTTGTTTATTAGACACAAATAAAGGTAAAAAGAAAAACAATAGAACTAAATTCAGACATGGCAGAGTGATAAGATGAAATCATGACATGACATGATGATACTAGGCGCAGGCAGATGCAATGAAACGGGGTTTTACATTATTTACTACTGCACCGACAAAACCCGCATTGAATGAATGAAAACAACTAATTTGATTTATTCCTGCAATAAATAAAACAAATGTGTAACAGTTGAAACAGTCGAATCAATAACGAAGAACAAAACCTTAATAGAATAAATAAGGGTACGGTATGGCACGAATGATGCAAAATGTGGCACCATCACCATCACCAAGAACAAGTATCTTCTGGGACGGGCTTTTCTTAAGAATTTTTTATTTTATTGCTCATGAACCTGAAAAAAATACAAAACATTTTTATTCAACCGTGAATAAATGCCGCAAAAGAGCCCCCGTTTTTTATCTGGGATGGGATGGGATGGGAGACATGTAAATATCACCTAAAACGTGTACGTTTGTTTTTCGTTTAATGTGGACACAACATACATTTTAGTGTCATATTTCTGCTCTCAAAAGTGTTCCGTTTTTGTTCGGAACGGCATTTTATATGAGTTTAAAAAAATACGGGAATTCTTTCTCGCTACATGCTACACCCGTGTAAATTCCCTGTTTGGATTTGTTTTTGTGCTTATTATAAATATTGTAATAGAAATGGGTACTTAAAAAATCTAATTTTTGTTGACGTTCCATATCATTGCATTTGCTAGGATCATACAGTTAATCACCTTCAGATTTTTTTGTGAGATGATGGAAGTGAATACAGAAAAAGAGGCGTGTGTGTGGGTTTGGTTTAGGTTACCTCTTTACATTCTCGA
>VYYJ01002087.1:0-24006 GCA_021029165.1 Cyphoderus albinus | reverse complement strand
TACTGAAGGCATGTACCAAGTTTCAGCACAATCTGACGGTTTGTTTTGCAGTTATTGGTTTTAGAAGTGGGAATTTAATATAATTTAATACTTTAATGGGTTTTCTCAAATGTACACAAATTAAAATAATAGTTTGGGGTCACCATGCTGATGGTTTAAAAATGAAAAATGGTTATAAAACCGGGTAAAGATTAGTTTCTGCATTTGAGTTTGACCCGCATGGGTTCTTCCGTCTTTTTTATTAAGCAAACCCGAAATTCCTCAAAGCTGAAATTTGGCATAACGGGATGTTGGACCAACCTGTACGACCACACCAAGTTTCAAAAAATACTATCAATTTGGAAGTTCACAAAATGCATCCTTGCGACTCTGTCGAAATGTCCTTTCAGAACCGGTTATTTGAGTTTTTTCCGTAATAACTTCTGTTATGGAACGACAGTAAGCATGAAACTTAACAAAAATATGCCAAGCATTAATGTACACCTTCTGTGCAAATAGCAGCCAAATAACACTCACTGTTAAAAAGTTATCGGTTTTTGATTTTAAACGACCCGCATGGGTTTTTAGGTTTTTTATTAAGGAAACCCAACAGGCTACAAAGCTAAAAATTAGCATAAGGGGTTATTTCACCTACAAAAATTATGTTTGCCATGGATATCAACAATACTTTGAACTTTTTTTATGGATTTAATAAAATAGCGTTGTATTCAAGACCCGAGATCGGGTACCCTCAGCTAGTTTCATTCTAATTTCATCTAAACCAACAGGACCAAGTAACCTTGAGGTTTTCAATTCTAATTGATGTTCATTCATGTGCGCTTAATTTTTATGTATTTTCTCTTTGAGAGTTTGGTTCTCTCTCATTTTAAATGTTTTGCATAGGAAATCAATTTTCTCAAAAATCTGGTTCGAGTCTCTCTGTAATTCGATGGGAATCCAAAATGAACGCGTGCCAATTTTTACGACACTTAATTCAAGAAACATATGTAGACAAATGTATGGAGGCAGACAGTGTATAACTGTTGCATAAATGTGTTAGAAATTTTCCGATCTGACAACCACAACTTAGAAGTTAGTAATTCATGTCACTTTATTGTATACAATTAGGCGTACATAATAATAATGCCAATGGTTATTGGAGGGTTCGTTTACTATACGCAAACTGAAATGAGCTGAAGTTTGTACACAGAGTAAAACTGTGTAGTAAGTGGATAAAAATCTATATCGGCAGGGGTCTTGTCATTGACGTATGCAGAGAAAAGTAACACTTTAAGATAAGGAAGCGTGATAAAAAATTTCAGTTTCTCCTCTTCATAAATGCTTTTCGGATGGTCTGATGTTTTATCAATTGTAACAAAAATAGTTTTTAACACTGCTGAAATTACTTACCGAATTGTATGTATTTAAGTTGTTCGTGGTTTAGTGTGGCAGAAGTTCACCCCGCGTTTTTGTTGCTCATTTACTTGTGACAATTTAAATGTGTAAAATAAAATAAACTCAAAGACTTTATACTTTTTCTTGAACACAAAAAATTACAAACTGAGAAATGTCCCCATCGAAGAAATCCATATGCTTCAAAACAATATGCATGTACAAAGAAATTGGAAATGGTCCTAAAATACATATCAAATCAAACAAAAAGGTTTATTCAAGTAGTAAACAAGAAAAGCAATTTGTAATTTCACGGCTAATAAAAAGTCAAGGTTCGGTTTCGTTTTTAATAATGACAATCTCCGATAGGCTGATTCTGTTTAATACATGACATTTACACGTACACACTTTTCCAGGGTGTGATGAACAAAAATAAATAACAGGCTATAGTTTAGAATGTGGTGTTTAATTCTACGAAATCCAATAAAAGTTTACGTCGTTTTTTCTTCATGTAGCAGGTGCTTCAGGTGGTTGGGGTGGATGGTCACTAAAATCAAGAATCTTCCTCTGCAATTGTCGTATGTGTTGCTGCTGCTTGTGATAAATTCTTAGTACCCCTTTTATAGTAATAAATACTACACCTCCCTGCATCAAAAATTATATCGTCCAATAAATTAGGGAACAGAAATGATGTGGTAAAATCATTCAATCAGAAATGTTCTTACCAAAAAGGCCCTCCGGAAATTTGAACGGACATTTTCAAATAGACATTTTCCTAACACAGTTGCAACGGTTGGAAGCAACAAAGCACCACAGAGAATTCGGGTTGCTGAAACCGGGTCTAAAGAAACACAATTAATTCAACATTTTATGTCCTGAATCTTGATTATCATCATCAACGACGGCTAACAGTAGATTGTGTGGCGTTTTTACCTTGCAAAGGTGGGAGATCTTGACTAACCCGTTCTACCAAAGACGGCGGACTGTAGAAAACAATTAATTTTAAAAATATTTATAATATAAGAATATAAAGCCTAACAATTTCTGCTGTTCTTCTCAATTACCTGCTTGATGGTAGAATGTGACGAAATAATGGCAATTTCCCCGAATGTTTTCTAATTAAACGGAGGACCTGATCTTCCCATCTAATCATCTTTCCTAAAATGAGCATTACTGGGATAGTTGGCAATCCAACCAACAAAACTAATGGGTCAGCCTGTTCCATTACACTTAAGCCTTCCTTGTGCCCCAAAATTTGCATCGTTGAAATAGCCCCTAGAAAATGAAATAAAAAATGGTCAATCAAAATTGCTTCGATGGAATCACACATTATTTGAGTTGAGATGAATTAAATAAATCACTAATTTACCATAAGTCACTGCTGTCCAATATATCGACCCAACTACAACACCAGCCGCAACAAACGGGCACACTCTTGAAACAAGGGCGTCCACAGAATCCATAATAATCACAAGAAGACCCTGCTTGGGATACAGGATGTAATATTCGGTGTTACACTGCGGACAACTAACTTTCGCTCCTGTGTTGCCCTTTTGTTTCTCGTCAATCCACCTTTTTATACACGCCTGGTGCACCCATTTAGTTGTTCCCCGACATCTACAAGGTTTTACCCATTTGGCGGTTTCGTCATCCTCATCAGTAGCAAAGCACACCCAACAATACCTTTTACTAAACAACCAAAAAAATATTTAATCATTGTATTACATAAGACGTCAATATAATAAAAAATCGTTAGTTAATTATATTGTACTATTTACTTTTCGTCGTAGTGATCGACAACTGGAGGGATGGGCAATGTTGGCAGTGTTGGCACATTTTGCGATGTACTACCGGAAACATTGGTGCCACGACTGTCACCTCCTGCACGCGAGTCCAATACGGTATTTGACGAATTATTTCCGGTAGTGGTTCCACTTGTCGGTGTAATGTTCGAACCACCATTCTGTTGACCTGGTCCACCGGAAGCTCTGGGTGGAGCTCCTGATGACCTGGAGTCCGTCAGGTCCCTCAATGAACTCATAATATACTCCTGTAACTCCACTTTTACGACCTTTCTTTATAAAGTCAAGAAAATGTGAACAAACCACAAATTCGTTAGTGAACTGTGAAATTCACTCACACACACTATCTTGGAAACTGTAGCTTTCGAAACGATCCGAACTTGAACCGTTTCAAATCGATTTAATATTACCGATCAACGCTCTAAAATATTTTAATTCAACGTCGCGTCGCGTCGTCTTGTGACGATGACGTGGAAATTCCGTTAGTGTAAATGAGCACTTTTTGCTTGACTTGATGATGCGACATACATAAATTCGTTACATGCTCCAGTATCAATGAAAAACCAAAAGCAGTCTATTTAATCAGAAGATTGATTATCGGTCTATTTACTAATTAACCAAGACTAATAGTTAAAGTTTAACTACAACGTACAACTCCCACAATCAATGCGTGCCTATTCCTAAACAAAAAACAGACGGCGACCTATCTTGTCCTTGTTTCACTGAAACACTTTCAGTTCAAGGGGATCCTTCATCAATTACTTCTTCACTTGGGTGGGTGGGCCCTTTAGCCCAAATGACATCACCATTTACCAATGCATTATGGGAACTATATTTTAGGATAGCGAATGGGGGTGGGTGGGTGTATCAGGTAATTGGACAGGAATGACCGATTTTCGGATGACGTAATTTATGGACATCCCCTTTCTCTCTGCTTTTTACTTGTCTCTGTTTGTTTGACTCTAGTTTTTTAGAGTTTCGTCGTCATTCCTGATCGTCTCGTTCTTTCTCCTTCATGATGATGCCTAGACTCACAAACTTTGCAACAACAACGCACTATCGCATCGCTCTCTGCCGCAAGCAAGCCATCCTATGTTTGTGGGACGCGTATTTACGTGGGACAAAATCATGCTTATGTTTTGATAAATATGACAAAAATTAAAATTCGATAATATTATGTAATTATGTACCTGCACAAAAAATTATATTGCGTAAATTACTACTGTAAATTACAATATACTAAATACATTATTAATTACATATATTATGCATATAAAAATAGTTTATAGGAAATGCCGTACAAAAATGCCATTCCCGTGTAGTAATTTCAATTCAAACGTATTTATGTAATAGGGCAATTAGGGCAATAATAATTTATTAATTTATTTCTTCAAAAATCAAAACAAGCCTTATAATTGCCTCTGATCTTAGAAAAGAATATCCAAGAATGAATTAGAGAAGAGACGATGCGGATCATATTTGTTCAACACTCCCACTCCCCATTTCCAATCATCGTACCTCTCTGAAATAACCTCAGTTAGCATTGTGTTGTTGAGGAAAGGTCCATCGTCTAAGTATGCCCAGGATTTGGACCATTCAGGCCGGGCAAGTCCATCAACACCATTAAATGTTTGAAAATAAAATGTCTCAAATCTTTTCATAAATTGACTGCCAAGCGCACTTTCCCTGCCGGTGAAAGTGTTCATCCACAGGGCGACATTGAAATGGGGATATTTTTTACTGGTGCTTAATGGTGAAAACAAGGTGTTTCCGGCGTTTTTAATTAAAGTTTCATCTGCGTTATCCAGGCCGGTGGCACGGAATTTGATGTAATATTCAATGGGGTATACCGAGTTCTGTGCGTATTCTTCATTTAGACCTTGGAAAAAATCCACGATTGTGCTTAGAATTGTCTGGATTTTGTCTCTACTTGTCAAAACGACAAAACCTCCATAAACAATGGGTTGGCTGGAACCGTTAGAATAAAGCAAGATATTTTTAGAAGGTCCCCAAATGTCAGAGGAATTTGTAGCCTCGAGTCCCTTTAAGACGTTGTTGTAGGCGATTTCACACAGCTCTGGAACCGATTTTGATGGTTCCTTCACGTTAGTTGGAAATTGGTAATTGTAAGGTCCATTAACATCAACACAAGACGACGGCTTCGTAGGTTCAATACTCCACAGCTTTAACCACGGATTTTTAGTAAATTGGTACCATTGCACGTCCGCTCTGCCCGTCTTATCCAGAAACGACGCGAATGTTCGAGTTGCGTTCGGAGATTTTGCTGGATTCGCAAACAATTCTTCTGCGGGAATATCCGTTATACTTTGACATCTCAGATTGTAGTTTTCGCCTACAATTAGAGTCACTTGAGTGAGCAAAGCTTGACCCACATGAGCTAAGAAAGGACGAGCTTCTGCATCCGACCTAGAAAATGACTTTAAAGTATACTGATTTGCCTCTGAATCCCAAACTACTGCTGTAAACCCCGCAATTAAATTACTTAACGATCCGAAACTAAAGCCAGGTCGATGAATCTCGCCTTTCGCTGGCACTGCTGCGCCGTGAGCACCAACGGCCAGAACTCCGCCCACAGTCGCATCTCCAATAATAACGCTGTGCATAATACCAGCATCATATTTCTCCAAGAAGGTCATCAACTCTTCCCAGGCAGTTCCGGTTTCAACAGTGACGGCTTTCATTGGTTTGTTGTGAACCGTTTCTTCAGGCGGAATTGTTGTCATTTGAAGTTTGGTCAAATGCTTGGTGAAATCCAGGAGGACGACTTTTGAAGGATCCGTGTCATTTGTTACGGTCAAGGGGGCAAACGTGTGTTTATATCCTCGTGCACGAACTTTCCTTCCTTCCGAAAGGGCCCAGTTCACTATTGAAACAACCTCTTCAGCGGTTTTGGGAAATGCTACTAAAAGAAGACTGTCTACTTCAATGGTGTGCCCCCATGTTTTATAATGCTCAAAACCAAAATCCGTTCCATTGAGAAGTTTTATTTTGGTAGAATTCAGAGTAACTGATGAATTTAACTTTTCTGTGAAATAAAATTCGTACTATTATTGATTATTAACATTATCATTCACGATTCACGATCACGATATAAACTGTATTACTTTAATACCTGAGGGTGATGTATATTCCAACGCTCGAACAGGGGCAATTTGAGATTTCAGTAAAACCGAAAGAATAAGTAACAGCAAAGTCGGAGATTGGATTCTCTCCATTGCAATCAACTTAAAATCGTTTGAAATAGTGGAACACTCAAACTCTGTCAATATGACCATTCTCGGTCGCTTAGAAAATGGCACTGAGAAGCTGTTGCAGCTTTTCGATTCTATTTTAGCCATATCTGAGTCCTGAATTTTACCTGATACAATACTGATAATTGAATAATCATTTGTTAAAAACAATCTTTCACTGAACACAATAATATTTCTTGCATATCTAAAACCCATCAGTAAGAAAAATTTCACTCCTTAAAAACAAATGAATATTTAACAAAATGAGCAAGCCAAACTCGTCACAAATTTTAGTATGTATCTTAACTTTCATAGCCATCTCGCACTGTCTTGTAGATTGCAGAAATCAACGGGTTCTCTGAACGATGCATTTTGTAGTCCAACTTGAATTTTATGTCAACTTGTCAACTTTATGAGCATGCAACGGTGGAATATATTTTATTGATACAACAACTGACTGATATTGTCAAGCTATCAAGCAAGCACTCAGAGTAATTATTTTTTTTATACCAGTGACGTTTTTATTGTCTAATAAATCTGGAGTGATGAGCAATTTTATTATTATATGAACTAACGGTCCTCACTGCAATTTTTTTCTTGACTGGTTCCGTTGTTTGATATGTCTACCTTTTACAAACCTTGATGATATCATTTTACAAAGACATTTGAGAATTGTAAAACTGATAAAGATGAAACTTGTCAGTCCTACAAGTAAAAAGGCCCAGACGTCCAAACATCTTCGCTGGTACCATGTCAAGTGAACTGCGAGTGGTCTCATGAAACTTGTGTCTTTCTGTCGAAGAACGTACTCTGTCCACCATATAGCGCTGTCCAACGGTTTTCGCTCCCTGTCCATGAACCTTTGTGATACCTCTATCACATTCTTTTTGTACCTGTTTCCCAATAATAAAGATCTCAGAGATTATAAAATAAATGACAACTGTTATTTTTTATGAGTGTCATCTCGGAATCAAACCTGTCATCATGCACGATCTTCTGAATAGCTTCTTCCAATTGATTTTGTGTAAGGGTCGTTATGTCTAGAACGATTCCTCGCTCAGTTCGACGGATTCGTTCTGCATTAAAGTCTTGCTCCGCAAAGATTGGAATTACTATCATCGGAACTTGATGGCAAATCGCTTCGTGCATGCTGAGCAGTCCACCGTGAAATATGAAAGCACGGATTTTCGGATGTGCTAATAATTAAAAAAAAAGAATTAATCTATATGTATATAAGAATATTAAGTCGTTTGATAATTGCGGGATAATTTCCACATTATGTCAAAACTTACCAAGAATTTCTTGCAGCGGAATCCACTTTGATGTCATTACATTTGCAGGCATCTTTGTTGGACGTTCTTTTTCCCATTTAAAAATAAATCTCATTTTGGATTTCTCAAAGGTTTTGAAAAATACGTCCTGAATTTCTTCGGGTGCATCGGAAATTCGAGCTCCACTTCCAAAACTAACTAGCATGAAGCCGTTGTCTCCAGCTTCATTTATGAAGTCTATAAAGTCCTTCAGTAGCATAAACCAATATGCACATTGTTTTCATGTCTATGTTTTCCATATTATAAAGTAGAATATATATTTAGAAATTAGATATGAACATACTTTTGGAATTGGTTTTCATTCCGATTTTTCTTTGCAGTTCATTCCCCCAATGGAAACTACGTTGGGAGGAAGACTCCTTGGAAGCTCTTCGCTGAAGTGTGTGTTTGTGAACATAAGACTTGTGTTTGCAATCATATCAGGAATATTTGGCATGTCTGAAATGTCCAGTTTTTCCTTAAGTATTTTTTCAATTTTGGGAAATGTGAGGTGACGGATGCCATGAAAATATAAAATACTCAATGTCGATAGAACTCGGTTGACAAAGTTCAAAGGCAAATCAAAGGAAAAGTGTAACTCAGGTATCCACCAACTCTCCGATGGATATCCCATGGCATCAGCCAACCATCCGAATGGATGACTGGTACCAAATAAGATGACTTTTGAGTTATGTAAGTGTGCAATACCATATGCGCACTCGTTAAACAAACCGTCCACAAAAATTAAGTCGAATTTATTATTCTTAATCCAGCTAATAATGTTTGGATCCTTCAGGAATGCATCGCAAAGACTCACACTAAGTCGCGGTAACGTGTATGAAACTTCAAAGAGGAGGCGACGGTGTCCAAGCTGGAGTCGCTTCTCCATAAAGTTCATTTGTTCAGAAACAGCATCAACGTTTGGATTGACCTCAGTTACCTTTGGATGAGGATTTTTATTTTTGTCCGGCTGAAAGAAGGTCACATTGTGATTTCTTTCTACCAACGATTCAACAAGGCTCCATGCAATCAGTCGGTGCGAGTAGGTTGAAAGACCAAAGAAAAACAAGATATTTGCACAATCAACTCTGGTCGGTTGTTGTATCAAACTTACTACACACACAACAAATATAACTGATGAGAATGTTTTGAATTTCATAGTGATTAGGGTTATAGAATTGAATCATAGAAACAGTTTAGCACTTTGATTGACCAGTCACTAGTAAATAATAATCTGAATTAAAAAGATCCTCAAGATTAACCCTCGTATTCTCGAATCAAATCAACTACTCGTTTTTGAATTAGATCTGTGATTAATGTGATTATTCATGCACATAATCTGTTTATAGGGTTGGATATTCCAATTTCAACATTCAGATGCGCATTCTGCAGCTAAAAATAGGCTCTTGCAGTAATTATGGTTGGAAATCCTCTGCTTCACGATTCACGACTCTCTTTCGCTTTTAGTTGCAATAACGATGCGGTTTCTGCAACTTTTACCATTCTTGTGAATGCGTAGCTAAGTTTTCTACAGTCACGAGGAACTTTTAATTGCCACACGACACACACACATTATTAAAAGAAATTGGATCACATTGGTCCATATAACTGGAGAAGAATTATGAAAAATAATGCGTCAATCAGTGATTCATTACATGTGCACGAAAGCATGCAATGTTGAAGAAACGTGCGCATTAGTATAAAATGGTTGTATAAAATATAATACAATGGGAATGGATTCAAATAAAATTCATTGTTTCACGCGTTTGTCCGTCACCATTTGGTAAAGTTTAATAAGGTCAACTTATCGTACTATCCACTCCACAATTCCCACAACAGTAAAAATGTGATATTACTTATGAATGTATTATGTATTATCTAATCGAATCGAATAGATGGTGCAAATGGTCAATGCTGGATAGTGAACGACGACAGCTTTCCATTACAGAGCAAATACAAACATTCATGTTTACTAACATTTTAGCATGTAACCTGTTATAGGTATGCAAATGCATACTGTACATTGAAGCTTTTAAACGTGAATTCAAGACTGGAGATTCATCATTATGATTAAAAACTCACCAATGCAAGAACGCAACTTCTTTTGTCGCTCGTAGATGCGAAAATGTACGCAGGTATTATGTGCAGGTGCAGGACATAATTTGACCATTTTGACCAACGGATTTGCCAATTGCCAGCGCCAGCCTAACAGCCTCCGGCATTGTCTCTTTGCTGAGCAGTCATATTCATAATTATCATGATGGACAATGGATGTAATCTTTTATCATGTAAATAAGATGTAATGTAAAACACGTTTGTGCTAAAACAATGCTTATGAATGAAGTAGGTTTGGAGTTCAAATTACCCCATGCTGCCGGCACAAATCCACCTTCAACAAAAGTTGGAAACTTGGAAATCACTTGGGGTCAGTAAAGCACATGGTGCAGTGCAGCGTTTATGGTAGGCCAACAAAAACGGTTTTCCTTGGAGAAAGTTACAAGTACAAGAGTTCATGCACTTTTACGCTGCGATCTTTGACTGCATGTGTTCATGTGCAAAAAGTTTGTTTTTGTAAATGCAGATATTTTTGTGTGAAAACATTAGTGTTTTGTTAATAATACAAACAAACATTCCAATTTTCCAATGCAATCCTTTTTACAAATGCATTACGCGTGACAGTGTTAAGTTTTTAAAATGCCAATATAAAATATGTTTATAAGTAGTTTTTATGGAGCGGTTGTCAGTACTATTTAATGGTGGTAACATTTTAAAAGAAGAAAATCCGAGAAAGAGTTCCAGCAGTTAATGGTGCAGTTTTAATGATTATCAAAGCTTTTCGATTTCAACGATTTTATTACTCCTCTTCAAAGATGTTGACACCAGCTACCAGTACCATCACGAGCTCAAGAATGAAAACATTCCTTTTCTGGTTTTCAAACGAGCATTCCAATTTCCGGTTAGCTGTAAGTTAATGTGTCGTGTCTGTTTTATTTTATAAACAGTTGCAATGCAATTTAAGTACATAATAGGCAAATCTAAATGGTTCCTTCCTGGTTTACAGGAACTGGAGGCTTTATTTCAATTATTTCAATTTGACAAGAAGATCTTGGACAACCGGAGAGTTAACGGGGTTAGAAATTCTAACTTAGAACATGTTCAAATCAATATACTTCTTATATACATATCAATGTCCATGAATGACTGTTTTAATTAATTTTTTTATTTTTCCTCGCTTACTGTGATTTCAGCCCTTTGTTTTAATGGATTTTCCGGATGAGAATGACCCAAAGAAACTGATGAGCAGAACATTCCTAGCACATTCTTGTTACGAAGTTTGGTCAAGCGGCGAATCATTAAACTGCCTTCATGAAGAAATGAAGAAAAATTTAGAACAGATAGAATCTTACGTGAAGGACACATTTCAAATTAGAGTTGATAGTTACGGAAAAACCATTCAACACAAAGAGAAAGTCAACTTAATTGATGTAAATTACAACAACGCCGTTTTTTATCGTTTGAGTTGATTACGAAGGAATGAATGTGAATTAATAAATATTGTTTAACTACTTTTATTATATAGACATTCGAGTACCTGCCACTAGAAGGACATGTTGATCTTAAAACACCTCAGTTAAGTCTCCACTTAATACAGTATTTTGGTCTGGATCCCAACAATGTTCCAGAACAGCCGGAGTGCCTTTACTTTGGAAGATGGGTATGACTGGCTCACTGATTGTAATTTATTTTCTCTTCTACTTTCATAATATATTTCTGTGGCTAGTGAAATTGATGATAAATTAAAATTTTGTCCGTAGGTTTGCGACGGCCAAAGAAAGCTAGTATCAAAAATTAATCTGAAGGAAAGAAAGTTTATTGGGAATACATCAATGGACCCATTACTCTCGTTGCTGATGGCTAATTTAGCTACTGTTAAATCTGGTGATTTAGTTTTGGACCCGTTTGTTGGTACCGGCAGCCTTTTAGTAGCTGCGGCATTGCTAAACGCGTACGTAGTCGGAAACGATATTGACTATTTGATGATCCATGCGAAAACTCGGTCCTCTAGGGCGTTTTGTGTAAGAAATTGATTTTTGAAAGGCGGATTGTTTTCCGAATTATCTTATGTTATAAGAGGCTTTTCGAATGATTGTAGAAAATTCGAGAGAGCGATGAAAGTGTCAGAGCAAACTTGAGGCAATATGGCGCAGAAGATCAATATTTAGATGTCGTCGTTGCAGACACATCCAGGCCGCTGTGGAGGAATAACTTTAAATTTGACGCAATAATAACTGATCGTAAGTTATTTATGATAAAAAATTTAGGTTAAGTTGTGATTGAAAATCTTCCTAAATTATACTATAATATCGCAGCACCCTATGGAATTAGAGAATCAACTGAACGAATTGGATCTGATAAACCCCCTGGGTTCAAAATCAAAGAAGAACACATTCCCCTCCATATTCCCTCCAAAGTTAGCTACACTTTACAGGATATATTTACGGATTTGCTCAATTTTAGTGCTCACAATCTATCAATGGGTGGGCGGGTGGTATTATGGCTGCCAGTTTCTAGGTTTGTGCAAAAGTAACTTGATGATTATATCATGTTTTACTTTACTCTAAGCTTTCTCTTGGACAATTTTAGGAACGATTATGACGAATCCAAATTACCGCGACATCCTGCCTTATCGTTAGTATCCAACAATGAACAATGCCTTACTTCAACAGCTTCAAGGAGGCTACTGGTTTACGAAAAAGTACACGAGCCAACGGTAAGATTTTCAAATTAAACATTAAAACTTCTCTATGAATTAAAAGCTCCTTCTACTCTAACTTATGAATGTGTTGATGATCTAATTCAAAATTAATATAATTGTATGAATTTGTTTGATTACAAAACTTGCCAAAACAGATATCCTGTACCACAGAAATGGATGGCAGTGCTTTAATGTATCGCTTTAAATTTTTTGATGTTGACCCTACCGTAACCAGAAAGGAAAAGAAAAGCAAAGCACAGGAAAACTTTGGAAAATCTACTAAACGAGGCCAACTATTGCAACCTTTACACTCTTAACATATATAAAGAAATTGCTTTTGCTGCTGCAATTGTTTCACGTGTATTTTGATCGTATTTATTTCTTTTGAATGAATTTCTTTTACAATAAAACAGTTAATACAAAAAACATTCAATACAAAAACATTCTCGTCTGCAAATTCATTAAAGTAGTTTTGGCTGGGTTTCGAAAGTACCGACACGACATAACGCTAAATAAACCTAGTTTCACTTAATTATACATGTTTCATTCATTTATCTTATTAAGGAGGACCGATAACAATTAATTATCATATATGTATCATACTTGTGTAACAAAATAATTTTCAGTTTAGGTACCATCACAAAGTTTTAGTTAGTGTATTGAATTTGTTCACGGGCTCGTTGAAAATTTTTTTCACTGTCTATCTTCAGTGCATTCGCTATGCTGTAAAATGCACTGTTCTTTTTATTGTACAATTTGCAATTGTCAATCATCAGGTTAAAGTCTTTTTCCAGGTCACTCAAAGTAGAGTAGCTATTTGATTCCAGTTTTTTCCTCATTGTCGAGAAATCCATAGGGTTTGAAATTACTGAAAGGTAGTTTGGTGCGAGTTCCAAACTAACAGGTTCTGCAAATACTTCTTGGTCGTCTTTTTCCATTAATTCTTTTAAAACGTCTGCCATCACAGAATACTCTAAAGCTGAAGGTTGTTCTTGCTTGATAGGAGTCGAATCACAGTTCAGGGGCTTCTCTTCAACATCAATTTTGATCGTTGCGTTATTAGCGTTGCAATTATCAAAATCAGTATTGTTATTATTTTCCTGACGTAGTTCCGGAGATTGTATGCAGTTCGGTGGTGTTTCATTCTTGGTGGGTGAATCTTGCTTTAATTCTTCAAACACACTTTCTCCAAATTTCTTCATGTCAACTCCAATCTTGTAATAATCACTACCATCTTCGTTGTATTCCAAGCAATTATTTATCATAAGAAAATAATCAGCCTCGAAATCCGCTACACTAGCATACTGAAATGTATCAATTTTCTTTTTCATAGTAGAAAAATCCATTGGTGTTTCAATTACGTCGAGATAATCGTGCACTTCATTAGTATCTACAGGATCTGCAAATACATTAAGCTTGTCGTACCGAGCTAGTTTACGAAAAGCATTGTTTAAAGTTTTTCTTAACTCAAACTTAATTTTCGATTTCTCAGTCTTTGGAGTTGTCGTAACTGTAACAGTCGTTGGTGGTGTTGTTGCAGCTGCTGCTTCTCTTTTCACTTTCTCTTCTTTCTCGGCTTCCAACTTAACTCGCTTTTCTATGGCTTGCCTCGCTTCTTGAAATACTTGATTACCAAATTCGTCCATTTGCAGTGCAATTTTATAAAAAATAGTTGATTTGTTGTTGTAAGTCAAACAATTATTTATCATCAGTCGAAAATCCGCTTCTACTTCATCTAAGGACGCGTACTCTAGATTCATCACTTTTTTCTGCATGGTTGATAAGTCCATTGGGTTAGTTATCACTGTATGGTAATCTGGCACATGTTCGGCTAAAACGGGTTCGGCAAATATATCATGCTTATCTTTCGCAGCAATTTTATCCAAAATTTGGAAATAGACAGGATCGATCAAACGCGATTCAACCGCCTCCATTTGTATTGTGCGAATTTTATAATTAATTTGTACATTTTCTCGATTCATTTCTTCATAATTCTTCCACATACGACAAAATTCTTTCATTTTGGTTAAATCAGAGTGGTAAGTCAACATTTGTGATCGACACGCTTGCTCCTGTAAGTTTTTAAAAACGTAAGTATCGCATTAAGTGAAAGTGAATTTTACCTTTTCCTGACCGTCATAATTATTGGACTTACAAAAGCTTTGTCGACTGATCTACGAATAGGCTCCGGGGCAGGAGGATAAGCTTCACTTTCAATCCACGTTGATTCTAGATTGCGGATGAGTGGCGCACCGCCTCTGTTTCTGCGTTTAAGTTTCCAATAACTTAACACGTGCAATATAAACTGCTTCTTCCCATGAAAGGTTACTAGCTCAGAAACAGCTTCAAGTCTATCAATAGACAAGTTGGGGTATTCGGCTGATGTGGATCCGGACCGTTTTTCTTTCAAAACCTTCTTTATTGTTTCGACTTTCTCCAATATCCCTCGATGTTCCTTTTCCTAGAAAAAATAATTATTTAATTTGTATTTAATTAATAATCTAAAGCTTCCCAAATGCTAAAAATAAAACTTGTGAATTTTAAATTAATTACAGAAGTGTGTTTGTCACAGGCTGCTTTCATCCGAACCCCTGGTTCACTATTGTCCAATTCTCGTGTTTCTATCTTGAGAGAAAGCCCCGATGCTTGAGCGCAGGTAGGATGGAAGGCTTTATTTAAGAAAGATTGTGAAACCCAATCAATTTATGTAAAAATGAAAGATTAGTTAACCAATCTATGTGCTACTGAGAACTTACCCGTGACACAACTTCGGAGGTGACACTGAATACAAGCTCCAACTCCCTTTTTCTTGCAAATAAAGCATACCAATTTCCATCGAGCAACGGGAATATCTCCAACATCATCAACTGGCTCCACAAGAGTCTTTCATAAATAAAAATTCAACGAATTTGCATTTTGTAATTTACATTTACATATGTTCACTACTCCACATGTAATTTGGACTTGTTGCTTCAATAATGTGACTCTTCAACTTACGGGATTAGAAAACCGCACTTCGGGAATCCATAACGCGCTATAAAACCATTCATTAAATTAAATTAAGCTGATAAATTTCTAAATGAAAAAAAGAAAAGTACTTCTGAACTGAAGTAATAAAAAGAATTATACCATAATACATGAGCCCATCTTCCATCCACCGTTTGTTTAAAAGCTCCATCGGTGTTAGGGCAAAATATGCATTTGATGTTTGCATTTGGGCTTATAAAACAAGGTCTGCAAAGCCAAGTTCCTTCCGGGATAAAGGGTACTGTAAAAATAGAAGCAGAGTTAAATTGATTATGGGTAGAAGAGTGTTAACTCCAACGGAAAGAAAATTGTTTTCCTTATGCCTTACCTCCATAACAATCTTGATGAACTGGAATGTTGCATAGATCTGTCAAACAATAACCAAAGACGGTTTTGATTTTGATATCAAATACATTTAATTAAACAAACATTATCAAAAAGTAGAGAGGTTTACCACAAAATATAATTTGATTGCTGTTGTCACTTTCGCCATCCAAGCAGATACAGCAAACAGCATCTTCATCCGATTCACCAGGTTGTCCCACTCCTGCCTTTTGCAATTCATAATAATGTTCTTTTTCGAATCGATCCAAAAGCAGTTCCATTTCGTCCAGTTCCACTTTTGCCAACTTCAGGCCATAAAAATCAGCTCGACGATCATTCATTTCCTCCAGCCAGCAAATGTCAATTTCATCAAGTTCATACTGGACTTCTTTGCACAGTTGTTCCTTCGTTTTTGGAACATGTGTTAAATAATTGTCTTTGTCTAACGGTGCAATTTCCGAAGCACTATAATCTTCGATGATTCGAAATACTGCCTTAGGAAGTTCGATTCTCGCCTTTTTCGGACTAGAATTTTCTTCTATCTCTTGAGTAAGGCAAGAACCTTGACTGCGCGCTGGAACTGGCGTTGACGTATCCAAAAGCGAGCTCATTTCATCTCGAACCTGCGTTTCTGTTGTTTTGTCTTCCGAGTCGGATCCACTCAGGATCAGTAAGTTTAGGTTAGGATCTAAATCTAAGTACATATTTAATTCAGTCAGTCAGTGTGAGTTCTACTGTCTACTATTTCTTAATTCAGTGTTAATAAATTGAAATAGTAAATCAGCTTGCACCGAGTAACGTAGCGGCTAACATGAGGCGATAATTTAATTTCCCAACTTCCCACAGTAAAACACCAACAAAGTTCAGTCCTTTGAAGCCAGGCAGTTTACTAAGGCACAGGTGTCACAAAACAGTCACGGTAGTCACAGATTAATTAAAACAGTTTGCATTAAAGTTAGTTATTAAAGTTTTAGTTTCGATCACAGTCACGTACTACAAATCGCAAGAGTCAATGCTTGTTTCAATTTCAATCAAAAACACGTACGTACAACTTTTGCTGTTAAATTCGTTTTTGAGAAATGATTGTAACAGAAAGGAATTCGAATTGAACAAGGAGGAATCGCACGCAATGTAATCGTCAATCGTATCAATGCAGGCTAAGTAAAGTATGCATGAAGGAGAACGAAAGAAAGAGACGAACACGAAACTCTACCAAAACATTTTTTTATCGTTTTTGTTACTAGAGTCGAGTATAAATAAAGACTTTTTGCCGGGATTGCGGCTATTTCACTTGCCTCCAATTTAACAATGCAATGCAATGAATTTCATATGAATGGCAATGATGTTTACCAGTAGTGGATAAGTTCAGTTCAGATATGCTGCTGTAAAGAATACCTACAGCATACAAAGATACAAAAACTATTTTTTGTACTGGGACACTGGGAGCAGAACAGAACACTGCTCTGAGAGCACTAGAAGAGCAGCAGCAGCGGTTCAAGGGAATTTCTGCATTTGTAGCAGCTTTTGTTGAAGTGAAGTGTCAAAATTAAAATTGGTAGTCTCTGCTAGTGTGCTGCTTTGTTATGTTGGTGCCAGTGATCTCTTCAATTCTCTTCTATATTTCTGTAGATGTTCGCCTTGCTTTTGCTTACAATAACATCTATACAAGAAAGAAAAGTTGATGCCGTCGGTGATCTTCTTTCTCGTCAAAATGTACAAAATATGACGCGAGTTTATCATGCAGTTGCAGTAGGCAGTCAATATTATTTTATGAAGATTATGAAATGAAGATCATTTTCAGATTTACCAAGATGCGATGCGATGCAAGGTTTTGAAGTTAAATAAGGTTTTAGGTTGTATGTAATGTAGTTACATACTCATACTCATAGCGGAGCCCAATTGATGACGTGAAAATGTAATATGATTTTGATTTTTGATGATATTGACATTGTTGGGTTTGTATTTATAATACACAAGGTTAGAGATGAGATGAGATTAAGAAAAATTGTGAGATTGTTGGTGACGCGGTGAGTAGAAGGTGAGAAGGAGACCTCGGGGACTAGCAAAAGCAACATAAAGACAGCGTTTTTGAAATGGCATTGTTCTTTATTCATTTCCCCTCATATCTCACGATTCACACGAATCATAAAATCTCATCGCTTTTTACAGTAATAAACTGGTAACAGGTGAAGCTCAGGCACAGCAGTTTTACTGTTACAGTTTGCACTTTGAAAATGTGACTTTTTCGAATTATACTGAACATCGCAACATGCACAGACCTACAATACTTCACATAAAGCCTGCATAAAAAATATTATGGGTAAAAATATAAAATATGGTCGATGGCACTCTAAGAACGTTTTTGCCAAACTGCAATAAAACGACGAAGGGTTGCTGTTGCTTTTATGAGACACCTTCAGCCAAGAAATGCCGATTTATATTTATGACATGAAGTAGCATTAGCTCCGTATTAGTAAATTACAAATAAAATGCATTAGTTGGCTGGTCTTTGGTCAAAACATCAGATTCAGTTCTGACCGTGGAATAATAAAATCATTTTAGCTCAGTTTTTATTGTTAAAAGCTTTATACAATACACATACCAGTCTTAGTCTTGAATTGTATGCCTAATGCCTTCAAGCCAAAACCAAAGATACATTAAATTTACGGTCTTGTAACTTTTAATACTTTTACTAAGTAGGTGGCTAATAAAATGACAAGTCAATTCAACCCGGTGAGAGATAATTTCGTTCGTGACATTTTGTTATATGAACACGAGGCTATAATTGTAGAGGACAGAAATAATGTGTCACAAATGGTAATTAAATAACATGTATTTTGTATTGTTTAATGGGGAGTTTCCTTATGTAGTTTTGCACAGCACAACTTTCCTCTAATTGTTGGCTTCTCTCGAACGACCGATCATTTAACGAGCGCATATAATGAATGTTACAGAGTCGAACTGATTGTCAAAAATGTGTCATAGTCAGGAGTCAGGAGAGGACGCATAGTGACAACATACAAACAAATCCAGAGGCTTTATCTTTTCCGGACATCAACCATTAAGTAACTACCACTCTGTTTCACAATATAATGTCACAAAAATGACAGAAACCGAAACAATTTAAGCTGAACATCAACATCAACACTAACTGTTGGTCCTTAATTTCCCGTGCAGTCGATTATTATGTTGGACTTACAATTAGTGTCTTGTCCTTTTCCACACTTCACTCTACACTTTAGTTATAAATAAGTTGCACACTTACCAATTTTTACCCATTTTTATTCAGGAGTTTGCTACTATTTAAATTTCTCGTTTTCTGCTCATGACATGATAGAATTGGAGATCACAGGAGAGCGATGCGTCCTTGTCACTCATTTTCATATTTCGTATGTATTAAATATTTCCAAAACTTAATGCGTATGCGAGTAATATCATACAGAAGTATCAAGCTATGTCCTATGCCAAATCATTTTATTGATCATAAACGAAGTTGATTTCCGTATAATGGACTCATTACCCTATGCGATGTTATGGTTAAATCGATTTTAATAACTGTGGGAGCCTATTTACCCACTCCGTTAAAGATATTGATTGGATCGATTTTCCAAGGAAATGGGCCTATGTAATGTTCTACTATCTACTCCATTTATCCTCCATTTATAAAATAAAGCCATGTTAAATGTCAATTGTAATCATTTCATTGCTTATTTGATGCGGTTAAGTTTGGCTATAACTCATGCCATGTAGCAATTACAGGAATAAAAGAAAAACCATTTGCAGTGAATGACAGCGTTGTTGACAGCAATTAAATTGCATTGTGTGATATGAGACTGATGACTGCGGACTGATGGTGATGGGTGTAAGAATTAATTCCTGACACCACAAGGTAACCTATAAATTGAAATAACCAGGCGAATAAAAACAATACCCGTTAGACTGATGAGCTTCGTATATATCCATGAATTTCTAAAGTTGATGCATTCTGTAATATCTGTAATGGAATAAATTAAAGAAATAGCAGGTATTCAGGCCATCAGGCCTGCCCTTCAGAAAGAGAAATAACAAAAAAAAAAAAAAAAACCACTGAACTACTCCACTTTGCTTTCTCCTGCTTCACTCCTTGCTCCTACCTCGAGCAGGAGGGAGGTAGCCAGCGGGGCAAAAAATTAATAGTAAATTTTATAGATACCTTACACAATAATAAAGGGTGGTCATTACAAGGGCAATCAAATCCAAGAATATAATATTCAATTTTCTGTATTTGATTATAAAACTAGCAAGTTAAACTGCGTTCATAGTGAGTGAGTTTTTAGAAGTCACTGATATATGAAAACGTTTTGGCTATGGCTGCGCTATTCAATTCAATGGGTTATTATAAAGTTTCTTTTTAATTCGTGAAAACTTTTGTTTAGATTTTGAATTTTAAATTATGCTTGCAAGTCGGCAGTTATTAGATCTTCACAACCGTTTATTTTGGTTCATGTATCCCAGTTTCATTGCTTGGAGTAGCGAGCACCAACGTCTGGTTATTGAAAAGCAAAGTTATTGGAAACTCATTCCGTGGTTTCTTGTCACATCTTGTGTAGTGTTACATTTTCTGCTTTCTTCGTTTCTGATTACTACGCAAAAGTTCGATGAAGCGAAGTTTACCACGCCCAATTTTCTAACTCTATTTTTCACTTTCTTCATAACTGCAATATATTTTTGCATTACACTTCCTTCATGGATTCACCGACAGAGACTGACTTCAGGATTCAACACATTGCTACGTTTTGCGAGAGTGCACAATTATACCCCTAATTGTGAGTGAGTCGAAATATTTTTTTATTCAAGACAAAATGAACCACGGTTAGGTTAATTTCTATTATTTTTTTGGAATAGATTTGGTCGGTGAATGGAGAGATGTTTTACTATCTGTGAATGGGGAGATTCGCCTTAACTTTGTGGCAACAATGGTCTTTTTTCTTTCAACATGCAACCCCGGCATAGCCATGGTCAATGTTTCATTGGACGGTGACATCCTCTACGGGTTTCGGAATTCGTATTACACTCTCACATTAGGAGGCGGAGATTTACTATCTCAAGGGATATTGGTTGCATGTCGTCTATCTTTAATTAGTTTATGCGTAGCAGAGATTACGAGGACATTGTCGTTTACATTAGTGACATTAACTGTAAGTATTCATTTAGTTAAAAGGTGCAAACTATACTTTTCTTCAAATATTAATCTTTGTGTCAAACAGATTATATACACGAAGATTGACAATTTAATACACTGTTTGGTAAAAATGGTGATTAGCTCTGGTTGCATTGTTGCATTTGTGTGTTTCATGTACCTCCGGAATTCTTTTGTAGCAAGAGAAACGAACACGACATGCTGTGAAGAAATATTTGTGCAGATATTTCTAACTTTAGCATTAACATGTATTCTATCCTGTAAAAAGGCGAGGTTTAATAGTCTGGAAAATCTACGGTATCTTAAAAGAAACTCGCCCAAACGAATTACAGGAATTATTACGTGTAGATCCTCATTTGAAGATTATCCTGTTGAATTCTGGAACATTACGGTTAAGCTATTGATTATTATTGGAAGAATAAACAGCATACCAAAATGATGGGACAGCTATGTAATTCATTATTATTAGAAGTGTTCAATTTATTTGTAAAATAAATTTTAGTAACAAGTCAGTCTTCCTATTCTTATTTATAATAATCACTGTTGAAAGCAGATTGAGTTTGTGCTACATACATGTATTTGCCTTGTTCTTGTTTACATTAATCGAGGTTTCAATTAAATTTGTTCCCAGATAATAATCCAGTGCAACTATATTAGCCTGCGAATACCAGCTTTCTCGTTGATACCACTGACTAATATTATTGTTTGCTAAGTTTGCATATCCCCGTATTCCAAAAAACGGTCGAAGTAAAAAGTCTTCCGGTAAAGCTGTTAATTGCGCCATGGCTGACCAGGCGGTTCTCCTGCACCCAAAACTAGAGGTAGCATCTCTGAGAAATGCTTCTAAATCTTCGACTTTGTGGACATCTCCCCATGCCTTAATTTTTATAAAATCAAACAAAAAGGAAGATTTAACATTTGGATTTATTATTCGAATTATTTGAAAAAGCAAAAATGACATAATCTTACCTGCCGAACTCCAGGCCAAAGGAAATCATATTCTGCTTGCACGCTACTTTCAATATAGAACAGCAGAACTGTACGATTCAGCTGCCAAAGCTGTTCGGGGGTTGCAGATAATGTCAGAGATTTTGGGACTAAAAGATCACCAATTTCTTCCTCGATGAATGCCACAAACGTTTTGTGAGTTTCTATGTTTCCAAATCCAACAGGAAAACGGTGAAAGTCTAGCATGACAATTTCGTTAGTCTCCAATACAAACCTGCGCACGTCTTCCAGCAAACGCCGAAGTGGTCTTATGGGAATAATATCGTGGTTGCTGAAGAACTTCTCTTGGGTTAATGGGTAATGTCCAACTCGAATGTCCAATGATCGAATGCCGTGAATTAATTGCTCGTATACAGAATCATCATGGCTAATCCAATTAAAATATAAAATGTGACTTTCATATCATCAAATAATACCTTTCTTTATATGATATAGAATTTGTGATTTTTTTCTACATATTTACCAGTAGGTATATTCGACAATTGCACCTTCTGATGGTTTACCTTCATAATACTTCCAAGCTGCTGCGTTATGGGTACCTGGGATCATTAGTGAGTACAAAGGAGTATTCCCAATTTCACTTTTTAAATCATTCATCCACGTAGGTTGCACGGTTAGGCATCTTGACATCAAAATAGTCGTATTGTTTGTCGCCTGTAGTTCGGAAATACGCAATCCAAAATCCGAGACATCTCTCCATCGTCGAATTTAATTCTCTTCTTTCGTACCTCACTGACGTTATCATATTTCCAGACCCTGATGTAACAGGATGTTCCTCTATTGCTGTCGATCTGACATAAGATGCACTCTTTGAGGCCGGATCTTCCGGAAAAATTCCTATCATGTCATTTGGCGAATACTCAAAGTTTTCCCAGTGCATTTCCAGGAGTCGGTCCAATAACACTGTAGTACCGTTCTCATTTTTAGAGCTAGCCCGAGGATTTTCCGAAAAAATTCCTATCATGTCATTTGGCGAATACTCAAAGTTTTCCCAGTGCATTTCCAGGAGTCGGTCCAATAACACTGTAGTACCGTTCTCATTTTTAGAGCTAGCCCGAGGATTAACTGTCAGGTAGACTTGAGGTCCCTGAAACAACGCTAAGAGATACAATTTGCAACAATTATAAAATATGCTGAACATGATAAAAACAATTTGTGAATAGTGCTAAAATACCTTTTGAAGCACGTTGTCTATTTGACGTTGGGGCTCCTTTACATATTGTTGCAAGCAGGAGGAAAAAGACTACACCGGGTACAATGCTGCTAAACATTTTTCTTTGTCACTTGACCTCCAGACCCCTTGTTTAATAAAACTGATTTAGTTTTACCTGCAGTTATTGATTGACTTCTCTCCATGAAGCAATTGCTGTTATGATTTGTAAATCACAAATACCTTTTCATTTTATTTTATAACCCATTTTGTGTATCTCCCCTCATTTTATCCACTTGGGATTTACGTGCGGCGTAAATACAATCAACACTAACCAAATTTACCATAAGCTCACACACTTGACATGACACTTATTTGATTGAGAGTAATTAAGAATACAGGGTGATCAATCAGTGTTGTTGACGGGATTTGATTGACTTGTAAATAAAATTGCAAAACGAAAAATAGACAATAAATGTATTTATAACAATATTAGATAGCAGATACACAATTCCATAATCCATTATTAATGACGTCAATTAAGATTGTGTAAACAGTGGTGTAGATTCCTCTCGTTCGTTTTCATACATTGACAATATGACGAGCTACAATTGATAGGATGAATCAATTGATGATGGGACGAATAAATAGGCTCATTCCATTCATGATGTATAGTAGCTATTTTGATCACACATAGCACATAATTTCTTTATACAATGCAATTCAATGTTAGATCATAAATGAAATGAGGTTTTGTGTCTCCGCTGTGCCCATCTCCATAATATATTTTGTCAGCAAATAGTGTTAAATTATAATAAATTCACAACA
>VYYJ01002086.1:0-24006 GCA_021029165.1 Cyphoderus albinus | reverse complement strand
GGAAATAAAATATTTAGGAGGGATCATAAAAATATTATGAATCTGTATAACATATGTAAATATCTATGTGCAGTTATTCTCATGGAGTTGCATTGACTTTTATTTTTTTAATAATCTTCTAACTCAGTGAACAAGTACGAGGAAAATGGAATAGTAATTTACGGTCCACAAATCATAGAAAAAAGTTTAGAGCCATGTTACTTTATTACTTTCGCTGTAAGATTATTTTTTCTCACAACAGCACATTAAATTGAATTGGTTAAAATTATTTATCCACTTTAATTGTGTTGTGTGTTTATGGCAATGGGCGGTTGGGTAGCATATTAATACATAGGTGCGATGTACGATATATTACTGCAACCAATGTGTCAAATCAACGGAATACTATTGTGATTGCTACTAGTTTTTAATTTAGCCAGAAATGAATGATTCAGTGTGAAAATCGAAAGTTTACACTCTAAATGAAATTTTTAATTGAAATTTTTGATTAATTGGAGCAAAAATGTTTTTTGTTTTTGTGTGTTCAGTCAAGGGCGCTTGAAACTGGCCTGGCTTCCGATTCAATTTCTTTTCCAATCGCGCTATTGTTTTTTTCTAAAAGAAAAATTCGTATTTGTACAGATAATTGCAACATTTGACTTTGAATTAGTTTAATTTCGAGTAAAAAATACCTTTATTTTCAGCCTCCGTAAGTACAGCCTGACTCTGCGAGCCTTCTTTCGAGCAACCGGCAACTACAAATATTAAGTCCTGGCCGGTGCAGCACAACAATAAAAGGCCTTCTTTGCATGTACCATCGGTCTTTCGTTTCTCCTTTTATAAGATTTAAATATGTATGAAATATCAAAGCTTTCACAAACAATAAAAAAATCCGCTGAACAAAAATAGTGAAAACTTACACAGTCGATACCAGTCTTAAGAAGCACATTTTTGCAGCATCTCAGTTTATTGTTGTCCACGCAACCCTTCACCGGTTCTATGTAAACAAGTGCCAGAGTTACTACAAACAGACACAATAAAACAATTTCCTTCATGATTGTTGCTTTAAGAATTACAAGGTTTTTACAGTCCGAAGAGAAAATTGTATTTTTTAGGAAATGTACTATGTTTGTTGCAACACGTATGTATTTAAGTTAAATTCATTTCTTACCCCATACAAGTTTTGTTTGCGACAAAATCATTTATGCATCTAGTCAGGAAAAGTTGTCGAAAATTCTTTCACACTCAGCTTAACTTATATAGTCATTATAGCAATATTTTGCTCGTGTTTATTTTTGCATAGTTGTAAAACAAAATTTTAGAAGATAGTATTTGCAATGCGCAGCAAATATTTTTATACTATCCATTAAAACATTAATTCAATCTTAAATCTTTAATTACTTACACAAAATGCTGCTTACAATTAGTTTAATTGGAGGGAATTGATTTACAATTGTTGTTTAAAAATGTTTTACGCAGAACACAAACTCTTCACAACATCATTATCCGTGATATTATTTTCCACTGTTCCATTTCCTCAGTCCGACTGGGATTACTTTTATTTTGCATAATTTAATACTTGAATAAGGAAAATTTAAAATTTTGATGATCTTTGTCAATATGATTAAATATTTACCACATATAAAAAGATTAAGTATTGATTTTTCAATTAGTGCGCAGAATTGCTGATGAGGTTAAAATAATTCTGCATATCGTCGCTGTTCTTTCTAATTTTCCTATCTACAGGGAACGATATTGTTTTTCGAAAACAAAATTGAGTGAAAATAACCGTAACGTGAATAATTAATAATTCAATTAATTTTTAAATCAATATGTTCGAGACGCAACCAGGATTACCCTCGTCTCCGTCTCCTGCAGCAGATGACAAACATTGATTTTGAAAGCATTTAGGTCCAAGTGAAGTGGTACATTGCTCCGGTAGACCTGCTAGAGTTGGGACGCCCGAACTCAAGAAGAAAGTGAAAAGGCTCTTCAGAAATAATTCCTCCTTAAGTGTCAGAGTAGATATGGCCAAACTGGACGTGAAGCCTTTAACCCTACAGTATGTTAAGCGGAAGAAGTTGTGGATTAAAGCATATTACAAAGAAAATCGTTCAAGCCTGCACAAAGGACCAGAAGAGTGCAAAATCCGAATGTCGTGGAGTGTGCAAAAAAGTGCAAAAAAGCGAAAATATAGGCTTTACCAACAAATCTAAAAATGCCCCTAACGTGCCACAAGCCAGAAAAATTGAACGGTGCTGTAAAAACTCTCAGAGAAGTCTGATATTTGTATTAAAGAATTCAAGGGGCTACCTTTTAGTTATTCTTATAATTTTTAAACGTACTTTCAACTCTATGTATAACTCAGATTTGGGGATTTTTGTTTACATGAATAAATGCTTTTCTGAACGAATATCTTTCTTTATTAGACGCCCTTTAATAACAATATATAGTTAAAATACAATATTAATCATATATTTATAAGCGAAAAAAAATTATTCAGGAGGAATTCTGAAAATATTATGAATCTATATTATAATCTATATTACATATTTATGTATGTGTGGAGTTATCTTCATGGAGTTTCACTAACTTTCATTTTTTAATGTTCTAAATCAGTAAATAAGTACAAGGAAAATTGCATAGTAATTTACGATCCATAAATCATAGAAAAGCTATTATGTATGTTAAAACTACTTTCGCTGCAATGTTATTTTTTACCACGACACATTAAATTTGCTAAAGTTGATTACCCACTTTAATTGTGGTTAGTTCTGTGTTTATGACAGTGGGCGGACCCATTTTGTAGCATACATAAATACATAAGTGTGATGTATTAATACAACCAAAATGTCAAATCAATGAATTATTTTTGCGCTTGCTATTGATTTTTAATTTATCACGAAATAAATGATTTAGTGTGAAAATTGAAATTCTACATTCTAAATGAAATTGTGAATTGATTTTTTTATCAATTGAAACAAAAATGTTGCTTTCGTATTTGTGTTCAATCCAGAAGCGGTTGAAACTGGCCTGGCTTCCGATTGAATATCTTTTCCAATCGCGCTATTGCGTTTTCTAGAAGAAAACAAATTCATACATTTAAAGCAGATAATTGCAACCTTTGACTTCTAATTAGTTTAATTGAGTAAAAATACCCTTTTCTCCAGCTTCCGTAAGTACAGCCTGACTCTGCGAGCTTTCTTCCGTGCATTCGAGAACTAGAAATTTTAAATCCTCGCCGGTGCAGCACAACTTCACATAGCCTGGGTTGCATTTGAAATCGTCCGTCGTTGGATACTTTTAAAATATTTAAATATGTTTCGTAAAATAAAATACAACGACCATCCAAATCAATAAGAAATTTGTTTAACCAAAATTGTGGAAACTTACGCAGTCGACACCAACCCCAAGAAACTCAAAAGAGCAGCATCTCAGATTACTATTGTTCACGCAACCCTTCACCGGTTCTATGAAAACAAGTGCCAGAGTTACTACACACAGACACAATAAACCAATTTCCTTCATAATTGTTGCTTTAAGAATTGCAACTTTTTTTATAGTCCGAGGAGAAAATCGTATTTTTTATGGAAAACCTAATGAAATGTACGTAGTTAAATTAAATTCTTACTCCACACTAGTTTTTTGTTTGCGACAGACGTATTTATATGCATTTAGTCAGGAAAAGTTGTCGAAAATTCTCTTATTCAACTTACATATTTATACATATAATCATTATGGCATTATTTTTCTCGTATTTGTAAAATATGCAACAAATATTTTTTATACTATCTGAAAACATTAATTAAATTGTATGCGTTATTAAAGAAAAAATTTAACAAAGACGTTACAAAATGTATTAGTTGAAAGGTGGATATCTATTAGCTTTTAGTAACACAAAACGCTGTTTACAAAGTAGTTTAATTGGAGGAAATTATGTTACAATTGTTGTTTAAAAATGTTTACACAGATCACAAACCCCTCACATCATCATTATCCGTGACATTATTTTTCTGCTCCATTTCCTCATTTTCCTCTAACTTTTACCTGGTTTATTACTTGTAGCTGTACTGATACTGTATCAGTGATACATTTCAATTTTAAAATCTTTTCCTCAAGTGCGACCTGGATTATTCTAAGGGCGAAATATGTAATACGTGGATAATGAAAATTTAAAATTTTGATGAACTTTGTCAACTTAGTAATACAGCATAAAAATTATTTATTGATATTAAACACAATTAGTGCACAGAATATGCCTTCGTTTATTTCATTTCATTTATGAGATAAATAATGATACAGTAGAAGGACTTTTAATTAACATTTTACAAATATATTTTTACCACAAAATTATCTCGATTTCCTTGCACACAAAATTTTGAACAATCCCCGAATGACAAACCTGTGAAAACCCACAATTGTCAATTTTCGTACCACAAAGGTTTTCCCGTAGCACAATACAATGGGCGTACAGCTCTTTGCAAATTTTTTCATCGCCTTTTTCTCCAACTCGGTTTCCTCTTTAATGGAAACTTTCACCCACGAGAAAATTACCTTCCTTCCGTTCATGAAAAGGTAGCCTCCAAAGTGCAGAATGAGAGACCAACCTAGCAAAATTAATGGCGACGAAATCAAAAACGGACCTTTCATAATACCCTGCAAATCATTCCAGAAACAAATTAAAACATAGTTTAGGTAAACCGAGTGAAAAGCTAGTTGACCGTGGAAAACAAAAAGCAAAATTCCAAACAAGTTCATGATGATAGTGTTTAAAATCTGCAGGGATCTGAATACATGGCAGAGATTATGCGATTTTCGCAGGCTTGGTGAACCGAGATAATTTTTGCAACCGAGTCGAAGTTCGCAGCAAATGATAATCCTGAGGTAGTAAAGGTACGTAAATCCACTGTTGAGAGTTAACATCGTGTTGTAGCATAAAATCAATAGGACGTACGAGTGGAAAATGACTATGATGACGGTCACCCAAATATTGTAGTATTGGGCAGGCACAAGTCTTCCAAAAAATATTGTTCCATCGCCAGCATAGAAGAGAAATGCAACAGTACAGAGAAAGAGGAAAGTGAAGCATCCCGAAACAAGAAACAACAGCGAATCTAATATTAGGTTGATTTTGTGGCGCTCTGTGTCAAAGTTTGGCATGTATTCACCTAGAAATAATTTTAATCCTCATTTTTGTTAACAATTCATAGAAATAAAAATTATTTTTGATACCAAATGTCCACTCACCTTGGAACCACTTTAAGAATTCAGTAACAGCCACAAATCCCTGGAAAAGCTCCACAGGGTAGAAAACCGTGATTGTGTAGGTGAAGGTGAGGACAAGCAACGCGTCAAGGAAGATTAGCGCCAGGTTGAATTCCTGCACATCGTTGGCTTTATGCAGATCGCAAAGACTGCCAATGGCAAAAATGATCCAAATAATAACAAGACAGTAATTAAAGTAAAGACGTTTATTTATTTTTCGCTCGCTTTCTCTATCACGGAAAAAGGCTTTTCTCTCGTAACTGAATTTCAGTGGAGTGGCGCCAATTAATCGCGACAGATTTACGGTGTTTAATGCTAGGTAAGATCTTTTGCTCAGCATTTTTGTAAGAATTATTTTTGCAGTGAAAGAGAGCCAAGGTGAAAGTAGATGCAACTTTGTAAAGTCCAAAGTCAGACTGACTTTATTTTAACCTTGTACAGAAACGCCACAATCAGTTAAATGTTAATGGGGAACGTTAGAGGGCAAGCAGGCAAATTTCGCTAATTTTTATTAAATCATCATTTAAAGATATAAATGACGGTACCACTATGATACTGTTACGTATTTCTAAATAACATGGCTTGACTAATCCTGATGTTATGGGATTGAAATTTGTTATTACTATATTTATGATAATTGCAAATTATATTTTGCAGTTTATTGTAAAATCGACTATTTTCTAGGGCGTGTCTATCTATCAAACCATTTTTTTGTATGCTTGAATAATATGGTAATGCTCGATAATTTAGTATTTAAAAAAAATAAAGTTGAATAATGCGAATGACAAAGCATAACAAAAATATTTAGTTTTTCCATCATTTCTCCTATGTATGGACAAATGTAAGTTTCATGGCCTTTTACATTAAATGCCGCAATTTTGGAAAATTTAGTTTTGAAGCACTTAAAATGTCATTTGAATCTTTTAGTGAAAATTGGAGCAGTAACAAAGGAAAATAAAATTCAAACCTAAATTAATTTCCATGAATGATTTGAAATTATTTTAATTGCCATAGATGAAAACAATTTATGCAAATGAATAATGATACAAAATATTAACTTTCTCTTTTGCTTTCTCCATTTAATTTTTAATTTTGACTTCCACTAAAGTAGAATACAATAATTTACGGATTAATCAGATATAAGTATTCCTGACTTTGAGAGAAACTGTTCATATGTAGAACTGTTAAGGGTTCTATCTATAAATAATTACTTAAATGTACAAGATAAACTTTGAAATTATTAAATTAAAAAACAGGTTATTTTGAGACAGTTAATCTATTCATATGTATAAGATAATTATTTCGGTATACATAATTGATATTTACATTTGTTACAATTTGCGAATTTTTATTGTTAGTATTGTTTGTTTTAAATACATTGTATTTAGTGGTTTGTTTTATGCACCTTAATACGAATTAGAGAGGTTCCCGAAGATATTTATGTGATGAATTAAAGTAAGCTCAAGTCATTACACACATTCACATGAGCACACAAAGATAAGTTCGAAAATGCAAAATACCCAGTTTCAGATTATTTTGTAGATTGAAGTATTTACAAACTTAATTGTATTATACTCTAGTTCAATTAGTAACTATTTAAGAATATCGCGCGATAAATACACACAATAATTTATTATGGCTTAATTAATCACATCAATCTTTCAGGTTTTTAAAGGATCCATGCATCCATCAAATCTAGAGGTTTATTTGTCATTAAAGTATTATAATGATGTAATACTTCAAAGTCTTCGAGATTTGTCATAGGAGGGAGTTACACGGATAAGCTACACAAGTACAGAGTAAAAGCTCATAAATTCGTATTGAGAAAAAGAAATGTGACAGAAAGCCATCATAAAAATTTAAATCTTAACAGATTCATAAACTTGTACATCCATTCGTATTGCAGCATTTTGTACCATATTTAGTTAACAGTTTTTTACACTCCGCTCGCTCGCTGATTATGTTTTGACACTAACGAATTCATACTGGTAGAGGAGGAGTATTTTCTTAAAGTGAGCAATAACTAGATTTTTAGGTTTTGACTGATTTTCTGAGCAGAAAACGCTTGACTACATTAGCCTTACATTTTTTGATATAATGTATCAGGTCGAGTATTTATTTATTAACTTAACCTAAAGCTCACATAAAAGTTCATTGTGATGGCCCGGAAGGGTAAGTGGGCATTGATATGCCACTGCCAATTCGTGAGGGCAAAGCTCCCCGCTTGTGACGCCAAATGTGGACTCGGTAGCTGCCCTTGGATTTCAGAGCGATTCCGCAATGAGGACAAATGATTTTCTCTCCGGTGAGCAAATGACATTCGTGAATGTGAGCCCGGAGCCTTTCTCGCTTCACGTATTTTTGGCAAATTGTGCAAGGTACGATGTTTCCAGCAATGTGCGCCACCGCATCGACCATCTCGTCCACCTCCGCCGCAGTGTACCGTGAGGACTGAGGTACCTGAGAGCTTCGAATTGCCTTCGTCTTTGGGCGAGTCACGTTCATGCTGGATGAAGCAGAAAAAGCGGATGTTGAGAGTGACGAGGATGACCTGAACCCAAAGGCGGACTGCGGATAACTTTTTTCGTGATGGTATGGTCGAGATCGATGAGCGTCTTGCATTTGCCAGGTCTGTCGATGAGAAAGGAGAGAAGCGTGAGGTCGGTGAGGTGCATGATCGTATCCTGTGGTGGATGCAACTGCAGACCCTGTGGAGTATCGCTGGTACATGTCGCTCTCGCGCCTGCTGTAGACTGATGATTGAGTTGGAGCGTAGTATCTCATGAACCCTGTTCGATCCATTTCCCCTGTGGCGCTAAAAGCGCCCTGGGGCTGAAGGTGGGTCGACCGATGGTAGTTGGATTGATATTCTCTAGACCGTGATTCAGCATCATCTCCATAATTCATGTAATTCTGCGGCTGTGAGTAAAAAGCATTTGGGATGATTTTTCTCGTCATGCTACTATCGGGGGAATATTCTCCCTCAGCAGGGCTCATCTTAGCTCTCATCTCATCATTCATCCCTGATCCCATTTCGACATCGCTTGAAGCCTCCATCGGAGCCGAAGTTTCAAATACTTGCGAACGCCCGGTTTCCATCGGCGGATCCATAGAAGATGTGTCCATTTCACCTTTAAAAAATAAAAAGCGATTTTTATATAGAATATTAAATTATCCAGAAAATGTTTGATTAACTGCAATTAGACAATTTCAGATATAATTACCGGTGGAGGCAGAGCGCGTTTGCTCCTCGACATTGACTGGCGATGATGCAGTGGGAGTTCCGTGATATGAGGTACTACTGTTGTAGCGTCTGTGCCAACGTGACTTGATTCCTTGATACTTGAAAACGGGAGATTCGCTTTCTCCTTCGGTTTCTTCCTTCGGTGTTTGACAATCGCTCTGCTCACTTTTCTCCTCACCTTCCCCGTCACCCTCAACTTCATCGCGTCTATCCGCTGACCTTGATTCAGTTTCTTCGGGATATTTAATGGAGCCACATTCAGCTTCTGAGTCGTCTCTTTCCGTGCCACTTTCATCAACGGTGCTGGCCGCCGAGATCTATTTTTTTAAACACAAATATTTAATTGAAATACTACGCAACTCATAACTCATCCCAGTTATTAGAAATTAATAGGTAAATCAGCTTACGTCGCATGAGTAAAGATTTGCCAGAACGCCACAGATACTGAGGTAGTCTGCTGCATCCATAAAGTCATTGATTTCATTCTTTTGAAGCACCACCTCGCCAAGGTAGATGTACTGCAAAATGCTTTTCAAGATGGTTGGAGCTATGCCTTTGATAATTACAACGGGGTGCTCGCATGGCGTTTCCTGAAAAAGTCCAAAAAATAGAAATTATTTTTTATTTTTTATTTAACCTACCCAAATTTTTATAGTCGAGACGAGACATGGCCCAACTCTAGCAGAACCCAACCAGACAGTTTTTGTGTGGGATAGGTTAGTTGCGCAGAAAAGTTGTTACACTTTGGTAGGTTTCAAGGTCTCAACTCTTCCTTTGAGTGGCAACAACTGTACAATACAGATATGTAACTTTTGCTCTAGAGAAAATTCCAGCTTTTCTCTCGGTCATTTATCGATCTCGATCCAGCCCAGCAGAAAATGAAAGACCTTGAAAAACCGTGCTGAGCTAACCTACCCCAACCACTGTCTTCAGTGTCTTTCACCGTTTTCCTAATGCTAACACAGATATGCCTGCCCACGTCCAGTAACAGCAATAGCAGTGTGTCTAGATGCTACAAAAGCTCGCTTTGCATTCAAGTTTCCTACTTTGCTTGCTTCTCCAGCTTTTTCAGAATATCGATCCATCACGATGAGTGGTACCTGGCTTGCGAAATGATACAGTTTTCACATTTTACTACCAAGCAAGCTCGTTTTTCTCAACTCCCTGCATTATATTTAACAATATCTGTAGCTGTTTATTTTTTTACGTGTTTTTCGTCCACCCTACTGCGAAGATTCGATAACTGCGAAGAAAACTACAGACATTGTTTTTAGAAATAATTTCGCAGAAACCATGCTGTGTGAAACTTGGAGACTATGGCCTTGAAAGAATCAAATTGGAAAAAACAAAAATAAGTAACGGCGTAGAAGTGATGGAATAACAATAATTATCTACTAACCGATCCTGCAGTGATTATATTGACTGGAAAAAGCAATTAACGGGGGGCTACCGCTGTTGTTGTTTTTGAAGTTTTGAGGCGACATTTCCATTTGATTTTCAGGTCGTTACCAAAATTCAATTAATTCTCTCCTGGTTTACGAAACTCCGTTTTTGATACTATTTTTTCATTGTTAAATATGTGTTATGTTTTAGTATGCTTTAGTATGAAAGATAACTTTTCATATTAATCATCGTATAAACTAACTGACATTTTAAATAATGAACTGATTAGCTAACTGTCATTATAATTTTTATTCACTTTTTCCTTGTATGAATTACGAAAGCTGTGACAGATTCAACGTGAGTTGGAAATGATTTCGCAATTTCTCCCAAGATATAAATTGCTTTTTCTCCTCTCCTAACTGCGTAGTATTTACAGGTAAGCGACGCAAAAAAAATCTGGAAGACCTTGAACGTTTCTCCTAAGCCGACCTACGACAACTTTCCCATTTCATCTGCCTGATACGGGAGCGCATGGAAATGGTCTGGAACAGCAATAGCAGTCTATTTTTATAATATAGTCTCGACATTTAACAATTTTGCTACATCCGTGATTGTGTATGCCTCACATTTTCGCTTCCGTCCGGAACAGCGACGGAACAACTATCAAGGACTGCAATGTCTATGGCACATGCTTTATTTAAATAAAAAACCTAACCTAGCCGTGATTTGGAAAAAGCCAGACATACGTAAATCGCTCAAATTTTGTCCTTGGGAAATGAAATGTGAGACAGAGGAAAAAAAATGTTGAAGCGGCCGGGTTGAGCTGAGCCACATTATCGATCAACTCACCGATCTTATTTTTATACTGGCAGGAAGGAATCAGAGCAAAGTTTAGTCTTGCAAAATAATATGCCATTGCTACTTCCCGATACTACGTATATCTCAGCGATGTGGCATGGCCTTGGGAGAAATGTAACCAGACACATTCGATAGAAAAAACCAGACGCTGTGTATGTATAAGTGGCTTTCTGCGCTAGGACTTTTCCACTTTGATGGAGTGAGTGGTGAAAGCA
The DNA here is from genome assembly GCA_021029165.1 of Cyphoderus albinus. Classification (NCBI taxonomy): domain Eukaryota; kingdom Metazoa; phylum Arthropoda; class Collembola; order Entomobryomorpha; family Paronellidae; genus Cyphoderus; species Cyphoderus albinus. The sequence goes on along the minus strand of VYYJ01002086.1, from coordinate 13,062 downwards.
GAGTGAATGTTGAGGCAGGTTATCATTACAGCAGTGTACTAGTACACCAGGCGAAACTCTACCGACTTTCACTGAACAAACACAGCTAATCGGAAGCACAGCGCTGGTATACTACTACGTTACATATATAAAATTACGTGGGCCGAGCGGATCGAAGGCCTGACCTTCCCTAAGCTCTGAATAATCAATCCTTTTACTTTTTAATGCAGTGGCTGAAACTACCACTAAAGAGCTGCTTCTCCTTGCTTCTGCTTTACTGAAATGGTAACAACGGCAAATATGACGGTTCCAGACGGGTTTTCTACCTTTCACGACCAACCTCAACTTCGATTCAAGGACAACATTGCTGCTGCTACTGCTGCTAAATACTGTGGCAAAAATAAGTCCTGCCTTTCTTGTCTGTACCTATGAGAAAAGGAACAATTGTTCCTGTCATTCTATGTATAACTCAGTATTGCGTGTTTAAGTGAAAGCATAAAGTTGGGAGAAATTTGACTTTGACAGGAAGTTTATGCATCTTGCGGAGGTCAGGTTTCGTGAAATGGCACTAACTACGGCCATAGATATGCTATTATGAATATATTTATATAAATGTGGATGGATGATGCTTTAAAATGCTTGAACATGCAGGTGCAGTATAAAAAGACGGGGAAACAACTTTCTCTTACCTGGAATATTCTGCGGAAGAACGATGACGACAATCCCAGGACAACTTGATGTGCTCGGTGGATTTCGCCTTCGCATGAGATTGTCTATGTAAAAATAATTGATTGGTTTGTTAATCGACTCAAAAATATAAAAAGAAAACTTCATGATATGAATGATGAATAATCAGAAAATTTGTAACTGACCACATCGACAAACTCGTCTGAGCAGAACAACTCTGCAAAAGCGTTGCACACCTGATCCTCGAATCGGTTCCATTTGATCAGGTACTGCGGCTTATCCTTTGGGGAAGGGTTGGCGTCACCGTTACCAGTCCGCAACGGTGACGGCGGCGGCGATTGATTGCCAGTAGCAGTTTCCACATCTCCACCATCAACGCTACTCCTGGAAGCGGACTCTTTGTTGGTGTCCTCTGCTGGTAACAGCGGCTCACTTGAGGTCGAGGTCAAAGTCGACATTTCTTCCTTTTCGCACTCTCTGTTTATTTTAAAAATCAGATTACAATTAATATTATAGTTCATTAACTACGGTATCAGAGGTCAGAGGTCAAATATGAAACAAGACAAATAGTAATTTAATAAATACCTTGACGATTCTCCGGTACCCTTTGGATGATGGTATTTAAACTTTTTATGCAGGACGTAGTAGTTCTCAGCGCCCGTGACAATTTCAGAGTGAAGAGATTCTCCCGGAGCTACCATTGTATTTCACTCGCGGTCACTGTCACAGTGAAAGAAGAAATCAAACGAGAGCTCGTTAATAAAGCCCGTACAAATGAGGACACTCTAAACGAGTATTTGAAGTATTTAAGCTTCGTAAGTGTACAACTGTTCACTCCGCGACTGCAAAGAGAAAAGCGTGCAGCTGGATCAAGCGATGGAGCAAGAATGAGCCAGAGCCGGACTGAGCAACCGATAGTCACTGTCTCGAGACTGCTGGGCAAAGTGAGCAGGTGAAAGTTTGCAAAGCTGATGAAATGTGAAAGCTTCGCATTTACTTGGCTTAGGCCATGCAAGCTCTCGTTCATTCTCACGGTCTGCTCAGCTTGAAGAACGGCAAAGAGCTGTGTGGCTGCCTGATAGCTGTTGTATAATAGAGGCTCAGCACGAGATACTGAGGACGCTATTTTGCTTGTTGGGTTTCTACTTAAAAGTTTGGGGTTTTTATCTTTATTCAAAGAAGAAAGTAAAACTGTGTCAAATGTGTAAAAAAATAATACATTGTTACTCCTTGGTTGGTATATGATATATACATAGTTAGTATAAATTCATAAAATTAAAAAATTTTCACCAAAATATAATAAGGCGAAATAAATTATTCAGACATGTGCAAATTCTGTTAAATACATCCAGTTGCAAATAATTCGCGAAATCCCTTTTTTAAATTTCAGCATAAAAATTCAGGCTGTTCCATCAGTATTATGACAAAACAGCGAATTGATTCTAGTCCAAGCTTTAAACCTTCAATTTGACAAAAGAATAAAATCGCATTCACGTGGGCACAAAATCGGTTCTTATAAGAAGCCATGATTTGGCAACTTTATTGAGGCAGGATGAAAACAATTATCAGCCCACAACAACAATCATCATGCATCGATTTTTAACTATTAAAAAATAATTCGGTTGTTTTCATGCTATCCCTAATCTACGTCCATTTTACTAAAAGCTAGCTAAAGAAATATTGTAAATGTACAGAAGTAAAAAACATTCTTAACATTCGACGTAGATCGCCCACTCAAGTTTGATTTGTTTCTGAATTTAAAATTCAAATATTCTTTGCCTTGTTATTCTTTGTGTAGTTAATACGTAATTACGCCTTCTCCTATAGTTAACCAATTACAAGTTTTCATTATTGATGTTATTGTTATGAACATGTTATGAACGGCAATTCTAGACTCTATAGAACTGCAATTTGACAGTCTTTCTACATTCCCAGAGTATGTACATCCAGTACATTTCTCTTCCGTCCGGAACAGCGACGGAATATCCACCAATCATACCACATGTCTATGGCCCATGCTTTTTTAAACCAGACATGGCTAGCTCCATTGTACAACTTTGGAAAAGCTATAGACTCGCTATCTTATGTAAATTGTTTGTCTAAAACGTTGGCCTTGGGGACTGAAATGTAACAAAGAGGAAAAACAGTTTGAAAGCGGCTGAGCCACATTATCGATCAACTCACCATCATAATTTTATACTGCTTGGAAGGAAGCGGGCAAAGTTTAGTTTTGCAAAATACTATGCCACCGCCACTTCCCTATGCTATGTATGTTCCAACAGCGTGGCATGGCCTTGGAAAAAATGTAACCAGACACATTTAATGGACAAACCCAGACGTTATGTATGTATGTATAAGTGTCTTTCTGCGCTAGGACTTTCCTTCCACTTTGATGGAGTGAGTGGTGAAAGCAGAGTAAATGTGTTGGGGCAGGTTATCATTACAGCAGTGTACTAGTACACCATGTGAAGCTCTACCTCCTTTCACTCAACAGACGCAACTAATCGGAAGCACTGCGCTAGTATACTACGACGTTATATAAAACTACGTGGGCCGACTGGGTCGAAGGCCTGACCTTCCTTAAGCTTTGAGTTGTGAATCCTTTTACTTTTTAATGCACTGGCTGAAACTAGTGCTAAAAAGCTGCTTTGCTGTATTCTGCTGCTCCTGCTGGCTACTGTACACTATGCGTGCTTTGCTTTCTTCGCCGAAGCAGTAGTAAAGAGCTGTAGTTTTTGTTCTAGCTTTCACGACCAACCTCAACTTTTACTTAAGATCGACATTGCTGCTGCTACCACTGCTGCTGGCAAAGAACGCGACTCACTTACTTAAACTTGCTGGTCTGTCTGAACAAAATAAAAATGTCTACTATTGACTATTCCCTGTGTCTCGTCTGCGTCGCGTTATTACAACAAGAAAAAACGCGGCTGAATGCAGCAAAAGAAAGTTAAGACTATGAAAGTAAAGTATCGCAGGACAAAAATAGAAACCCGGTCGCGTTGAAAGTGAAAGTAGGAAAGAAAGCATTTGGATATATAAGGTTAAGTCAAGCACCTTTCTGAAGGTAACGTTGTACCAAATTGATGCAGGAGAAATGTGTTGCATAAAAGGGCCGAAAAAAACTTTCTCTTACTTGGAATATTCTGCGGAAGAATGGTGAAAACAATCCCAGGACAACGTGATGTGCTCTGAGAACCAGATAACAGCGACTCACTCGAGGTCGAGGTCAACGTTGAAATTTTTTCTCCTTCCCTTTGTATTTTCAGCATTCAGATTACAATTAATATCGTAGTTCATTAACTATGGTCACAATTACAGAGGTCAGAGGTCAGAGGTCAAACAAGAAACATGACAGAGATATGATTAAAATATTAGTAGTGAATATCTTGACGAGGCATTTAAACCTTTTATGCATGACGAAGTAGTTAGCTCCCATAATAATTTCAGTTAAATCCAGTTGCAAATAATTCGCGAATATCCTATTTTTTTAAATTCTTTGAATTTCTGCATAAAAATTTAGGATGTTTCATCAGTATATGGCAACCTAGCAATTTTGTTTTAGTCGAACTTCGACTGTTGAAATTTTAAAACGTTCAATTTTGCAACAGAATAAAATGAAATTCACATTTGAAAGTCAGTTCTTATAAGAAGCCATGATTTGGCAGGTTTATTGAGTCAGCATGAAAACATTTTTATCCACCAACAATAACATCATGGTCATGAATAAATCATCGAAAAGGAGAAGCATCGTCTTATGTAACCTCTTTTTCATAAATCTTCTGTATCTACTTTGTTAAATCTTAAATAAACTACTTTCTTAAGTTTGATTGTTGAACGGTTGAGGTTTGATAGTATAGTAGAATTCTACTACTAAAATGGAATATTGTAATGTAATATTTACATAAATCCACTATGGCCATTTAAATTATTTATTAAAGATAACTTTTGAACTATTTAATTTGTATAATACAATTGGTTAAAATACAGTCAAGATTGTACTAGCTAGCTACGTTTTGTTTTTCAATCAATTTGGAAACTTGAAGTTTTAGACGATTGAATTGAAGTGTAGCAAAACAAAATTATCATAAGATTTTTAATCGAGTAATTAAGCTCAGTAAATTACATACACTTTGGCTGTTGATGAGCACGTATGTATATACTAATAACAATTGTTGCTGTACTCTCCTATTAACTTTTTTGCATGATAAAATGCCCACAATTTTTACAGGTACAGAAATTTTTCAAGTTTTACTGTCAACTATGTAAAATATAATAATACAGTAAAATCCTTGACATTTGTCACAAAAATGTAAGATCCTCAGTAAAGCTCAAAATTTTATAGATAAAGAAATTGTAGAAATTTATTGTGGTGGACCGGAAGGGTGATTGACTCGAAAAGCGGGCATTGACATTCCACTGCCAATACCACTTGGTGTTGGCAAAGCTCCCCGCTTGTGACGCCAAATGTGGACTCGGTAGCTGCCCTTGGATTTCAGAGCGATTCCGCAATGTGGACAAATGATTTTCTCTCCGGTGAGCAAATGACATTCGTGAATATGCGAACGGAGCCTTTCTCGCTTCACGTATTTTTGGCAAAGTGCGCACGGAACGATGTTTCCAGGAATGTGCGCCACCGCATCGACCATCTCGTCCACCTCCGCCGCAGTGTAACGTGAGGACTGCGGTACCTGAGAGCTTCGAATTGCCTTCGTTTTTGGCCCAATCACGTTCATGCTGGATGAAACAGACGCAAAACTTGATGCTGGGGTTAATGATGATGACGATGGTGAGCCGATTCCCATAGAGAAATGTGATGAAACTGGGAAGCTTTTTTCGTGATGCCGGTGGCGAGTGTCTTGGAATTGCGAAATTTGAGGTTGGTTAAGTGCATGATCCACGTGACTGAAATTATGACCTTGCATGTGTCTGTGATGATGTTCGTATGCCCATTTAGATGTAGAGTCAAGGGATCCTGTGTATTTCCGGTTGTACAAGTCGCTCTCATCTTCGTAAGTAAAGCTTGAATGTCGGTCCATCCTGGAACAATCCAGTGTGTCTGAAAATGATGATCCGGAGCTAAACGCAGCCAGAGGTGGATGAGTGTGAGATGATGATAAACTTGACTGATGATATTTGGCAACTCCTGGATGACCCTTGTTTCTCCATTCTTCCCACTGTGCCTTGGCTGTTTCAAATTCTAAATTTGAGTATTCCTTTCTCTGGTGGAAAGTTTCTTTAACGATTTTCCGCGTGGTTGATATCTCGGGAGAATGTACCTCCTCGATAGTAGAGCGCATCTGATCCTCAACGCTCTCATTATCCCTCTCGTCATTTTCAACTGATCCCATTTCCACATCTCTAGGAGCTTCCACTGGAACCAATGTCTCCTCTATTTTTGTAAGTCCGGTTTCCGGGATTGAATTCCCCGCCACAGTGGATTTTGTTTCCATTCCGCCTTAAATAATGAAAAGCGATTTTGATTTAGAATATTAAAGTATCAAAAAATTGATTAACTTCAACTAGACAATATAAGATCTATTACCTGTGGAGGCAGAGCGCATTTGCTCCTTGACATTGACGGGCGATGATGCACTGTATGAGGTACTGTTGTAGCGTCGATGCCATCGTGACTTCACTCCTTGATACTTAAAAACGAGACAGTCGCTTTCTCCTGGACTGCCTTCCTTGGCTTCTTGATATTCGCTCTGCTCAACTTTCTCCGGTTCACCGTGTTTATCTGCTGTGCTTGATCCAGTTTCTTCTGGATATTTTACGGAGCTGCATTCAGAGTCGTCTCTCTCCGTACCGCTTTCATCAACGGTGCTGGCCGCAGAGATCTATTTTTAAAATTAAATTATTTTTTAAATTATAATACTATTACGCAATTTATAACTCATCTCAGGTATTAGAAATGATCTTACCTCGCATGAGTAGAGATGTGCCAAAGCGCCACCGATACCGAGGTAATCTGCTGCATCCATAAAGTCATGAATTTCATTCCTCTGAACTACCACCTGGCCAAGGTAGATGTACTGCAAAATGCTTTTCAAGATATTTAGAGCGATGCCTTTGATGGTCACCACAGGATGTTTGCATGGCGTTTTCTAAAACAAAAATTTGTTTAAAAAAATATTTTTTTGATTTTGAAGTATTAATAAATAATTCGGTATGGGTTTGAAAGACTTTCTCTAAACTACGTCCATATACTAAAAGCTAAAGAAAATATTGTAAATGTGCAGAGGTATGGAATAAAAAACATCAAAAGTTTACTTAGATTTGTTGTGAAAGGAAATTCTAGGGTCTATAGAAAACTCGCAATTGGAGAAAGTTTCCCTACATTCCCAGAGTGTGTATATGCAACACATCTTTTTCGCCCGGATATGGTACAGAATATCGATCAATGATTACATGACTATGTCACATGCTTTTTAAAAGCTATAGACTCGCTATTTTAAATTGTAAATTGTATGATAATTGTTTGTCTGAAACATTGGTCTTGAAAAAACAGTTTGAAAGCGACGGAGCCACAAATATTGATCAACTCACCATCATAATTTTATACTTCTAGGAAGGAAAGGAAAACGACAAAATTTAGTTTTGCCAAATAATATGCGACGGCCACTTCCCGAAGCTATTTATATTCCTGTAACATGGCATGGCCTTGAGAAAATGTAACCAGACAAATTTAATACCAAACGCAGACACCACTATATTATGAAATACGTGCTTTGCTCCGTTTCGCCTTTTCCTTCCACTTTCATGGAGCGAGTGGTGAAAACAGAACAAATTTGTTGAGACAAGTTACAGCAGCAGTGTACTAGTACACCAGCCGAAACTCTACTTTTTGTCTTTTGTCTTTTACTCTGGATGAAACTAACACTTAAAAGCTGCTTCTGCTTGCTACTGTACACAAGGTGTGCTTAGCTTTCGTTGCTTCTGCTTTGACGGTAGTTTTATATCGTCTACCTTTCACGACCAACCTCAACTTTCACTTAAGGTCGGCATTGCTCTACTGCTGCTACTGACAAGAAACGCGACTCATTTACCTAAGCATGCATGTCTGATCAAAATTGGAATGTCTACTATAGATAATCCCCTGTCTCGTATACGTCGCTTACGTTGTTGAATCCAGAAAGACAAAGTAAAAACAATAACAAACGACGGAAGTGAAAAAATTTGGCTTTGTTTAAAGTGAAAGCAGGAAGCAAATTATTTGGATATATAGTACAACGTTAAGTCAAGCACTATTCTGAAGGTTAGGCTTTGCCAAATGCGTAATAAAATATGGTCAAGTAGAGTCAATTGAAATTCATGCAGCAGAAATGTGCAGGTGTATAAAAAGGGCGAAAAATATATTTTTCTTACCTGGAATAATTTGCGGAAAAATGATGACGACAATCCCAGGACAACTTGATGTGCTCGGAGGATCTCTCCTTCGCATGAGAGTGTCTATGTAAAAATAATTGATTGATTTATTAATTAACTCAAAAATATAAAACAAAAGAATTCTATCATAGGAAATTTGTAACTGACCACATCGACAAACTCGTCCGAGCAGAACAACTCTGCAAAAGCGTTGCACACCTGATCCTCGAATCGGTTCCATTTGATCAGGTACTGCGGCTTATCCTTTGGGGAAGGGTTGGCGTCACCATTACCAGTCTTCAAGGGTGACGTCGGTGGCGTTTGATTGCCAGTAGTAATTTCCACATCCCCACCATCAACGCTACTCATGGAAGCGGACTCTCTTCCATCTTTGTTGGAGTCCTCTGCAGGTAACAGCGGCTCACTCGAGGTCGAGGTCAACGTCGACATTTCTTCCTTTTCTCCTGCCCTTTTTATTTTAAAATCAGATTCAGAGAACAATTAATATTATACTTTATTAACTTGGTTATCAGTTACAGGGGTCACAGGTCAAACTTGAAACATGACACAGAGATAATTAAAGTATTAGCAGTAATTACCTTGACAATTCGCCGGTGCCCTTTGGATGATGGTATTTAAACTTTTTATGCAGGACGTAGTAGTTTTCAGCGCCCGTGACAATTTCAGAGTGGAGAGATTCTCCCGGAGCTACCATTGTATTTCACTCGCGGTCACTGTCACAGTGAAAGAAGAAATCAAACGAGAGCTCGTTAATAAAGCCCGTACAAATGCGGACACTCTGAACGAGTATTTGAAGTACTTAAACTTCGCAAGTACAAAACTGTTTCACTCCGCGACTGCAAAGAGAAAAGCGTGCAGCTGGATGAAGCGATGGAGCAAGAATGAGCCAGAGCCGACTGAGAAACCGATAGCCACTTTCTCGAGACTGAGCCAAGTGAGCGGGTGAAAGTTTACAAAGCTGGTGAAATGTGAAAACTTCGTATTTACTTGCATGCAGGCTCTCGTTGATTCTCACGGTCAGCTTGAACAACGGCAGAGCGCTGCGTGGCTGCTTACTAACTGTTAGATATATCGTAGAAGCTCAGCACGAGACACTGAGGACGCTACGTTGCTTATTGGTTTTCTACTTAAACTTTTGGGGATTTTATCTTCATTCAAGGAAGAAAGTAAAACTTCATCAAATGTTAAAAAAAAATATATTACCACTCCTCGGGTTGGTATATGATATATAGTTAGTATAAATTCATAAAATTAAAACTTTCACCAAAAATTAATAAGGTGAAACAAATAATTGAGACATGTGCAACTTATCTTAAATCCAATTGCAAAAATTTCGCGAAATCGAAAATCTTAAAATTTTCTCAATTTCAGCATGAACATTTACATATTTAGGCTTCCATCAGTATTATGAAAAATAGCGAATCGGTTTTAGCCCAAGCTTTGAAACGTTCAATTTGACAAAAGAATAAAATCGCATTGGCATTGGCGAGTCGGTTCTCATAAAATGCCCTGATTTGACACGTTTATTGAAGCATGATGAAAACAATTATCAACCCACAACAACAATCATCATGCATCGATTTTGAACTATTAAAAAAAATCGGTTGTTTTGATGCATTTGCTATCTCTAACCTACGTCCATGTTACTAAAAACTATAGGAAATATTGTACATGTACAGAGGTAAAAACATTATTAATATTAAACGTAGATCGCCCACTCAAGTTTGATTTGTTTCTGAATTTAAAATTTAAATAATCTTTGCCTTGTTATTCTTTGTGTAGTTAATACGTAATTACGCCTACGCCTTCCCCTACAGTTAAATAATCAATTTGACAAAGCTTTTCTACATTCCCAGATTCTCTATATGCAGTACGTTTTCTCTTCCGTTTGGAACAGCGACGGAATATCGACCAATGATTACATGTCTGAGGTCGATGCTTTTTAAAGTAAAAACCAGACATGGCTAGCTCTATTGTATAACTTTGGAAAAGCTATAGACTCGTTGTTATATGTAAATTGTTTGTCTAAAACGTTGGCCTTGGGGACTGAAATGTAACAAAGAGGAAACACAGTTTAAAGCGGCTGAGCCATACGATCGATCAACTCGCCATCATCATTTTATACTGCTAGGAAGGAATCGGGCAAAGTTTAGTTTTGCAAGATAAAATGCCACCGCCACTTCCCGATGCTATGTATATATTTCCGGCGGCGTGGCATGGCCTTGAGAAAATGTACCAGACACATTTAATAAAAAAAACCAGACGCTGTGTATGTATAAGTGTCTTTCTGCGCTAGGACTTTCCTTCCACTTTGATGGAGTCTGGAGTGAGTGGTGAAAGCAGAGTGAATGTGTTGAAGTAGGTTATCATTTCACCATGTGCTCTACCTCCTTTCACTCAACAGACGCAGCTAATCGAAAGCACAGCGCTAGTATACTACGACGTTATATAAAATTACGTGGGCCGACTGGATCGAAGGCCTGACCTTCCTTAAGCTTTGAGTTGTAAATTCTTTTACTTTTTAATGCACTAATTGAAACTACCACTAAAAGCTGCTTTGCTGTATTCTGCTGCTATTGCTGTTGGTGACAAGAAACGCCACTCACTTACTTAAACTTTTCTGTCTGAGAAAATAAGACTGTTTACTATTAACGTGCATGTGTATAAGAGGGCCGAAAAAACTTTCTCTTAGGTGAAATATTTTGCGCAAGAATGGTTCATATTAACCGTCATTATCTGCGGCAGATAGTATCTTCCAATTTCAAAAATGTAATCTTTACAACATTTGAAAACATAGAAAGCATTAATAGCGAAATAAAAAACACAGTCAAGAAATAAAAGGAATTCAGAAAAAATAACGTGCGGTTTTATGTGCATGATTTTTAACTGCTTTTCTGGATATTGAGTTGAAGTGAACAACGGTTAATTTGTAGAATATTTTTATGCTGTAATAAATAAATAATGGAGCCAGGAAACTCTCCTGAGGTAAGTGAAAGTACTGCTCCAACCACGATTACAAAAACGCCTATGCATTTAGTTGGGACAGTATTTTTTGTGGACTATTATCAGCCACTACTGTGAGAAGGATTTTGTAAGAAATTATGAAATCTCCCAACATACGTCGCAACGTAATTATGGGCGAGGGCCTAATTATTTTAACAACAATGAGTGATGATTAAGCAAAATGAAGCAATTTTTGCTTTGTGGTCATTTACTAATGAGATCGCAGTGTCAAATGTTTTGAACAATTTGATTATACAGTTAATTACGTGCTAAATATAAGTGCAGTTAACAAATAAGTCTTTCAAATGTATGCGAAATTTTGGATGGAAGATGATATTTTATTTCAAAGCTTTCATTGTTATAAATCTCCATTATTGAACATGCATGCAAGCGATGAAGCAAGAATGAGCTGTCGCCGGACTGAGCAACTGATTGTAACTGTCTCGAGACTGAACCAATTGAGCGCGTGAAAGTTTGCAAATCTGGTGAAATGTGAAAGCTTCGCATTTACTTGGCCTAAGCCATGCAAGCTCTCGTTTATTCCCAGTCAGCTTGAACAACGGCAAAGAGCTGCGTGGCTGCTTGATAACTGTTATATAGTAGAGGCTCAGCACAAGCAACTGAGGACGCTTTTTGGTTTTCTACTTTAAATTTTGGGGATTTCATTTTCATTCAAGGAAGAAAGTAAAACTGCGTCAAATGTGTAAAAAATAATACCTTAATACTTCTTGGGTTGGTATACGTATATATGCTACAGTTAGTAATCATAAAATTAAAAAAACTTTCCCCAAAAATCAATAAGGTGAAAGTTCCCCTAAAAGTAAAATCTTCATCGCGGATACTTTCAAAGTGAAATGTCAAATGTATAAAAAGTTATATTCAAAAGTAAATCACTTATATAATTTGACAACAATAAAAATAAATTCCCATGGGCAAGTCAGTTCTTATAAGAAGCCATGATTTGGCCAGTTTATTGAGTCAAAATAAAAAGATTTTTACCATCATCATGGTCATGAATAAATCTTGGAAAAACTTTTCCATAAATCAGAAATAAAATGCTTTCTCAAGTTTGATAAAACGGATATATAAAAAAATCTAGGGCCACCATAAAATATTAGGACTGTGGCCATTTAAATAAAATCTTTGTTTGTAATAATTTTTAACGTAGTTAATTTATATACACTATCACAGCAAAAGTAATTTGCGTGTTTATTTCTAAGATAAATCGGGAACAAATGTTCGGTAGAATATGGTTAATAGCTTATTCGATAGACAAAAGTTTGACGTCAAATGGTATGTATAAAGTGTTGGTCACGGTGAGCTTGTGTGTGAACTCCGGACCGGAAGTGCCAAAAGATAAATTTTCAACTTTTTTTTACGAAAATATGTCCTCGAGATAACTTCACCATTGTTTTCTTCAGGTCTTTTTACATAAGTGTACCAAGTTTTATAAGATGAATCTTAAAAGTTCCTTCGACGATTCTCCCTGTTGTTGATATCTCGGGAGAATGTACCTCCTCAATAGTAGAGCTCATCTGATCCTCAACGCTCTCATTATCCCTCTCGTCATTTTCGCCTGATCCCATTTCCACATCTCTAGGAGCTTCCACTGGAACCAATGTCTTCTCCAATTTTGTAAGTCCGGTTTCCGACGCTGAATCCTCCGCGACAATGGAGTTTGTGTCCGTTCCGCCTTAAATAATCAAAGTAATTTTTATATATAGTAGAATATTAAAACATCTAAGAAATTTTTTGATGAACTCAATTAGGCAATTTAAGATATATTTACCTGTGGAGGCAGAGCGTTTATGCTCATCCACATTGACGGGCGATGATGCAGTCGGAGTTACATGATATGAGGTACTACTGTTGTAGCGCCTGTGCCAACGTGACTTGATTCCTTGATCCTTGAAAACGGGACAGTCGCTTTCTCCTGGACTGCCTTCCTTTGATTCTTGACATTCGCTCTGCTCAACTTTCTCCGGTTCACCGTGTTTATCTACTATG